>UCOH01006662.1:0-22100 GCA_900474275.1 Synergus japonicus
TATATATATATATATATATATATATATAAGAAAAGAGAGAAAAAGTTGAGAATTGTGAAGTGTTTATCCTTATTGCAGAAACAAGAATGTGGCATGTTTAAAAAGAAGTAAGATGGGGTATGCGATTCTTGCAAGGAGACGAAACCAGTAATCAAAGTGTCCGATCGGACGAGATGAATCGCCGTATGCTGGACGCGTCTCGTCACAGCATCGTGCCAACCACAGAATTGAACTGCGATTCCGCGTCAGGACAGGATCATCTTTTAATGGAAATCAATCTTGGCTGGCAAGACCCCCGAGGGTCAATTGGGACAGCATAATCTTGTCCCTGTTCTGAACGAAACGTATGTGCCATGCTCATCGACCACTGACTAACGGCAGAATTTTCTACCGTGATTTTTCAATAAAATATTTACTACATACTTGGCCGAGGTGAACAAAACTACGAAGACGTTATGCAGATACAAAATCGTTAAATAATTTCAATCCTTAATTGGACGGAACTCTCGACTACTGAATCGCTCCAGGCAGTAAGTCTTGCTCTCTGATTGGCTGCTGGATTCTGTGGGAAACCATAGAAGGATCATTCACGGGACACCTTGTAATTATTATATACACTTTATGGAAAAGGTGTTTGACCCTTGAATTAAAGCTGATGTATCGTTTTTAGATGTATCATTATTTATACGATCATATTGATAATGTATGAAAGTAAAAAAATTTCTTTCGTGCCTTTATCTTCTTCTTCTTTAATACTTCAATACATGTATTATTTTTCTTTTACTTTTGCTGGATTTTTTTTATTTATTTGAAGGAAATTTAATATCTAGAGTAGCAATCGAGAGAGTTGGGTTCTCAAGGGTATCAAAAAAATTGTTAATTGAAATGTTCACACCTACTTAATCACGTACTATGATTATTCTATTGTTCGAAATTCCTGTATTTATAGCTCGATACGATCTGAATGCTTGTCTATAAAATTCACACGTTCTTTAAATAGACATCTCCAAAATGAGAATTCTTCTTAATTAAGTAATATCCCACACTGACTTAAAAAGATATCTATTAAGTAGATCACTTAAGAAAGTTTATTTTTAAAAGTTACTACAATATTTCTAGTAAAAAATTTTAAAAGAACAAAAAAAAACATTTTATGCTCATTTATATCTAACTGCTCTTCAGTCATGAAAGTAAAATATCTTTAAAATAATTTAACTCATTGTAAGTGTTTTAATCTTGAATCTCAGTACGGTTGATATCAAAACGACATAGAATTAAATTGCTGAGCCTTTGGGAACTTGTTCCAAAAGTGTTTATTAGCAGTCGTTCGCCGTCCTCCTCGTTATCGTGCAATCTGGGTGAAAACAAGTGGAAGAGACCCTTTCGTTTTTCCCTATTTCAGTCGCAGTCTGACCCGTTTGTATACACGTTTGGGAGGAGAAGGAACCATCGTTCGGCTCTCGTAATTACACCTTGCGTTGCGATCCTGGGCTCAACACTTCCAGAGGTCTAGACCATCAGCAGACGGGAATTTCAAAGTTTGATTTACAGCTACTCCGTCCAGCCATCGCCCGTCCATCGGACCATTTTGATTTTGATTACGCTTCCCCCTAATATAGGGTAAACGCCAGCGCGTTCATGAATTTCTATTAGACAATCGTCTTGTGGATCCGATTTTCAAGAATCGTGAAAGATTTTCGTATGAATCGCTTTTGAGTAAGTAAAAATTTCTTTTAAATTATCTTTCATTAAAATAATTATTTTCGGTAATTTTCCATTGTGGGGAATTTTATTTTTCTCTCCTCTGAATTAAAACTATTATATACATGGTATTCAAGATAATTTCTCGATAGCAAAACAAAATGTGACTTGAAAATTAGTTTTCACGGTGAGAATACTATACGCATCAGAAACACATAAGACGCCCCTCCGGCCTGCCGTATCGCTAATCTGTTTAAATAACGAAACATCCCCTGGAGGCGGTGGGTACGAAGGGTTCCAGAGGGATGGAAGGTCGAGAGGAGGGTAAACGAAAATCAATGCATCCGACACCAAAGTGAACAACGAATTTCCAACATCTTGTAAATTAACTAGTTTAGAAAATAAATGGGAACAATTTAAGCATGATGAAGATTGAAGCATTGAAAGTCGGATTAAAGAAAATCGAGACCAGAACTGATAAGTTTTTCAAGGTCCTATTCAAACATTTCAACGGCATTGAAAGGTTTTCAAAAAGATTCACAGTAATTCAAAATAATTCAAGTGAATTAAAAAAAAGCATACAATAAAATTTAAAAATAATTGAAAGTAGATTCAAATGCATTAAACTGAAAGGAAAATCAACTTCTGTAAAAAATATATTTTTTCCAGGAAGGGACAGACATTAAAAACTATTAGTAATATTTTTGGAACCAAACAGTGGATTTTAGTACACCCATTGCATTATAATAGCCTCCTATTGTCAGTTTCCAACCTGTTCCTAAATTATAGTCTTTCAAGCAGAATGACTCTACTTAAAATTTAAGTGAAGCTCGAATTGTAATCCTATAATCATATAGTTTAGTCGAGCATTTAAGTAATTAAGATTCCGAATTAAGGATAAAACAATAATTGCTAGACAATTTTAAACTCATAATTCATTTAGTCATACATCATTCTATTTTTTATTTCATTAAATGTAGTGACATTTAATCACATTACGGTGTTATAAGTTTATAAGCTCATCAACTGCATACAATACACAAATTTCTCTTTTTCTCTGTAAAAAGAATATTATCAGATAATATTAGATTTTAAATTTAATTCACTGCGATATAAAACTAATTTTCCACATCAGTGCATATCAGGGAGGAAGAGCTTCTTCCGCAAATTCCAAAGGGCAAAGAGCAAATTGAATTATAGTTGTGAAATTTGATTGCTTGACATTTCGATTGAAAAAAGATATTTCGTTCACTGTTTTCCGATTTTTTTTCGACCCCCCTTTATTTTTTCCACCAAATTGACTTCCACATGCTAAAATTCTTCTCGGGATCGGCCACTCACATTCTCCTAATTCTATACGACGAAATATACTGTGCACCGTATTTTGCATTTCGCATACCGTAGAAATTACAGTCCCTGTGCCCTCGAGGCACTTTTTTGATATTCCAATCTGATAAGCCAAGTGAAGTTGCAATATATATGTGTATTCGAATTTCTTTAGCAACTGTTGATCTCGACGAATTAATTATTATTATATTATCATATATAATAATATAATAATTTTTTATATATGATAACGTTTGCATAAAATAATGCAATTAAAAACCTCATGTAAGTAAATTCTTGGCTACCAGTTATAAATATGAAAAGGGGGTTAAAAGGGGGTTACCGTTGAATTTCTCGTTTTGTAAACACGCCATTTGAAAGCGCCACATGAATTTGTAGAATTCTAGCCGGCGGCGGTAGTTGCCAGCGTGTTTACTGTTCTTGACAGGATGTGTCATTTAATTTCTGCAATAACGCTTTTGTTTACGCTTAACAAAAAAAAAAGTTGTCCCTAGGAGTAAACGAACGAATAAAAATAAAGCAACAAGAGGATCGAACGCCACCCTGTGTTTTGTCGGAGTGCATTGTTCCATCGGTTCTACCGGACCAACCCTATCGCACCTAAATGCCGTGAAATTGTCATCCTACAGTCACAAAGGGAATTCACTCTCGCAACCAGTGAAATATAAACGCTTTTTTCGACAGCCATTTTCCAACCCGATTGTTATTTGGGCCGAATTGTTTTCCCCATGCCGATACATTAACGTCTGCTGGCGCACAACGAAACTCCGCAGTGATTTTGGCCTCTGGGAAAAAAATTGAAATCATTGAAAAAAAAAATCAATTTTGAGGAAAGATGAAAAATTGTTATTGCATTTCATATGAACGGGAATTGATATAACTTTATTAGGGTCAAGCTTCAATTTATGGATTTAGGAAAACAAAATAACTCCTCGAAATTATTTAAAGTAAGTTAAAATCCATTCAAATCTGTTGAAACTTATAAAATTCGTTAAAATCTTTAAAATTTTTAGAGAATGTTGTAGAAAGAATTTTCCGATATCCTAGATCTTATGCAAATACCTAGAAATTTTGAAAAAATCCGGCCGACTACTTTAAGTGGAGCTATTCCTAGACGAGCGGCAAATAACTTACCGACAATTTGTAATGTATCAGGAAATTTAATTGGTCGAAGAGGGAAGTTGAAAAACGCTTCCGTTTACAATTTTTCATGCGTACCCTCTTACCCGCCGCGGCGTGATAGTTTTATGGACAGCTCTTTTTTGAACTCGTCCCGGGAGAACGGTTGCACAGTGGATACGTAAGTGCATTATTTTCCAATATTCTTCGGTAAAACGGCATTGGGGATTGGCTTGGATCACGCGTGGTTGAATTTCTGAGTCAGGGTGGAATCGAGGGTTTGATGGCTAAGTGGTCCCAAGGGACAGTATCGGTCGGCGCGAGTTTCGAATGCTCCCTAATCGATCGTGCCACTCGATTTGAAAGAAAAAGGGAATCGGCTAATAACCAATAAATATGCAATAATAAATAATAATGATAATAACTTTCTCAATACAATCAGAGTTACATTTAGTGTAGTTTTGAATACTACTTTCAAGACATGATCAATATTTTTTCTTGACTCGTGGGAAAAAAAATAAAAATCGCTCTTAAATGACGCGCCTTGTGAGGTCCTTGCCAGTTTTCCAGCTTAGGACCCCAGCAGCACCCCATAAAAGTTTCTGCACTATAAAAATCAATTTTTCTGGAAAAAATTCGGTCGTTTCGTTTTAAGTCCTGCGAAAATGTAAAAAGTCTTACAGAAATGCATAAATGTGTATTAAAACTGTATGTATATGTATTCCACAATTTCCTCACTTCTGTATTCAAATATAACAATTTAGTTGCAAAAATAATAGGTAATAGGTCTCACGTTTATTCAGAGTGTTGTGAATAGTTTCGCATATCACAGAGTATCGTTTGCACGTTAACGTCATTACGAAGGCGTAAACGGATCCCCCACGAAGAACGTGTGCCTCAATTTGGCAAAATTATTTTCCGCACGTAGGTTCTCCCATAATTGCGCAAAATGTTCGCTATATAATATAATACAAGAGAAAGCAAGAAAACACGATCTCGCGATTTCAGCAAGAGAAACTGGACGAGAAAAAAATTATTTAAAAGAGGAAAAGAGGTGAAAAGACGAGGAAATATTTTCCGGTGGTCGTTAGAGAAAAAATTAGAGACGTTAACTTTATTACCTCCGGAGTGCTTATCTCCTTAAGTGGCACAGTCATTTTCAAGAAAATTATCGACGTACTACCGCCTACAGTTTAATTATTCTCTGTGATTTCTTTGCCCAATGTCTTGCCGTGACATAAAACGTGGCCTGGCCAATATGCTGGAAGTTCTTCTCTCATGACTTACTGCAAATAATATAGTAATATAAGTGGGCTTTTTGTAACGCAAATAAGCTTTAAAACTTATATGCATATACCTAGAACCGGATTGAACATAAAAATTCTGTAAAATGGACAGTAAAGATAAACTCTTCGCAAAAGTAATTTAAAATCTCCCTTAATATTTTGCCTGGATTTTGAATTATTTTTTTATACCAAAAATCAGCTTTCTATAATGATTTAAAAAAACTTTTTTTTAATATATAATG
This sequence comes from Synergus japonicus, assembly GCA_900474275.1. Lineage (NCBI taxonomy): Eukaryota > Metazoa > Arthropoda > Insecta > Hymenoptera > Cynipidae > Synergus > Synergus japonicus. The sequence continues at coordinate 5,696 of UCOH01006662.1, forward strand.
CCTTGGGAAAGAATCTCCTGAGTTTTATGTTTTCATCCTTGCTGAGAAAAATATTATGAAAAAGGTGTATCGTGACCTCTTGGGAGCGATAGTGCCATCGACTCTGTCGTTAAAAAGATGATCTAGATGATCCAGAAGAGCTGGCGTGGTAATGGAATAACCACGGGGACGACGAGTAATTGTAAGAATTAACTAATAACACGTCGGCGATGGTCGTGCGAACCTCGCATCTATATGGCCCGTAACCTGTCATTCCTGAAGCCCTCCTCCACCTGCGAGGGATCTATCAATTACACGCCTAAGTGGTTCCTAGATCGGACAATAGAATTGCCTCTGCCGGATTTTCTCGTAAACTCTCCTACCTGCTGCACGATATTTGCATGCGCAATTAATTCAATTTGTTTACAGATTACATGCTAGAACCGTGCCTTTCCCTCCAAGATGTCGATCGTTTGATCTCTTCTCAGAACGATCTTATTTTAGATTATTTACCGTCCTTCAACCTTTTTTCAAGGCTCTTTTTCTATTCATTATTACTAAGTCGGTAAAAACTTCAACGCCTTTGACGTTTATATAAATAAATAACAAATATATGCAATAAAAAGTGCTTTATAACGCATTTCAAGTTCAGGAAATGGACTGATTAACATAAAAGTAAAACAGAAGAAATTATATGTTTAGATAATTTATTTATTTGTTTTTTTAGTAGAAATTTACTTAACGTTGCTCGATTTGAAGATTTCAAGTGACTTTAAGGGATTTTCAAAGATTTTGAGGGATTTTAGGGAGTTTTATGATATTTTAAGGGATTATATTTAATTTCAAGGAAGAATTTTAGAGGTAAGATTGTATAAGTATATAATCTATATTATGTAGGTTTAATACTGTTTTTCAAGATACTTAATATTTTATACATGATACAGAACGAAATAGCCCTTGTTTAGCTCCAATACATGTCCATAATAGAGCATAGAGTAATTCATAGTATACGTGAGTTTCCGGCTTCATGTATGGAAACGGTAGGATCTCCTTTTTGCAAGATCAATGGCGGTCCATGGCGCCTAAAGACCTTGACAAGGCGATCGACGTCGTAGCCACATTGATCGTACGAGTAAGACTTCTCCGTTTTATTAAAGCGTACATTGAGGTAAGAGAGGAAAGGAGAGAAAGAAAGAGTTGTTACATGTCGGAATGCAGCACAGCGATGAGAGGGTTCATAACATCAGCGGATGTGGTCAGGATTTAATCGGACTTGACGGAAAAATGTCTTCCGTGAGAACTGAACGATCTTATACTCATTTTACTGCCTCAGATGTTGACCGGTATTATGACAGTTCCCATCTAAAAAATTAATTTAGCCCTGATAATATATAATTTTCATCTTTTTCGCAAATGATGTTAATTAATGTAACAGGGGATTCAAATAGGAATGAATCATAATGCATGCATATTTAATGATGATATAATTAATTCGATTCAAAGAAACTACATACGTGAAGCTATATAGAGAGAACGACTTTTTAATGAAAATTAGTTTAAGCATAAGACGAAGAATCATGTTTCACACGTTTCATGTAGCTTGTTACCGTATCCAATTTAATTTCCACGTAAAAGAGTTTACTTTGTATATTTTTAACGGCCTCAACATCCTTATATTCAAATTAAATTCCTTCCACAGAGAAGTGAACAGTATATTTGATATTAAAATATTCTCGTTCAAACTAAAACTCCTGCTTCTGGATTATGGAAATCAGTAACTGTTGCTGATATTGACTGAATAGTCATGATTTTTTTTTAGTAAATAGAAGGAAACTAGGAATTCTTTGGAAAGGCAGTAATTTTGCTTTTCAATTTAAATTTCCTTTTCAAAATTTTCTATTTATTCAGATCTAGAGAGTGAGAACTTTTTAACATGAAAAATCACTGAGCGTCAAGGCTGGGTACTCGTCATAAGCAAGTGTGTAATAGGCCTCGAGTGAAGGCGAAGAGGCGATATCAAGCCGACATCCACGAACGATGAAAACTCGAGGGCAATTAAAGGAGGAGCTAACAAGGTAGAATCACTATCGTTTCCTTTGCATCTAGGTGATAAAATGATTCTTTCGCGTAATAAGGTACGCACGCCGCGTAAGTTCATAATGAGTAATACGGTACACCGCGACAATTAGGTCTCGATTCCGACTCAGGTAAGTATCTCAAGGTCGGTGTCATGGGAATCCATGCTCTCCGGAAATCATTCGCGACGGACACGGAAACTGCGAATTATTCTTTCAGTATATGTTGTTACAACAATCTTGACAATGTATAATTATATCATCCTGCAAGCTGTCGTTGATATTGTTTGCTCACAGAGTTATGCTCCTTCATTAATAATGCAGCTTTCCCACGATTAAAAATTCATTCAACTCGATGTTTCTAGATCCATAAACAACCATTTGAAATTTTCTTCATTATAATTTCAATTTATAGTCACTGAATTGAAAATTCTCCCGAGATTGTGTGATTTGGAATAATTATAAAATGATATATTGCTCCTGTAGTTTAGAAGTTAGTGTTAATTGCACGTATCGAGAAAACCATCAGGAGAGCACTACATCAAAGATAACATTATTATCATAGAACAGTGTTAACACATTCAGAACAGAAGTGTTGATTAGAAAATTCCATTTTTCGATGTCGTGACGATTTATGGAATTTATGTAAAATGGGACTGTTTGCTTAATCTTTGGATGTTTGGAAATAGTTTTAAATAGTCTAAAAATGTTTGAGTTTGAAAATTATAAAGTAAGGTATCACTTTATCTAATCGATATTCAAAATCCGAATAATTGCAAACAATCCAAAGATATAATAGTTGCCACAACTACATACGTTTCTATAAATCAAAAAATCGTAGTTGTCTCAACCACAAATTAGTAGTTGTACCATATTTTACTAATTCTCTGCTTGTCCCAACCATAGAATTTTTTCCGTGTAATCAACAACAAACTACTGCATTTTTATTTAAAGAGATGAAACAAGGATTTCCAGAAAACTGAGAAGAAGGAAGACTTCAGAAAAATTGAGCGCATTTCTCGTCTCTCGTTGTGCAACACTAGAATATTATACACAATCTAGCATTTTACAAACGAGAATTCCTGCTGAACTGCCTTCATCTTGAAGAAAAACAAAGCATCTGCTGAACGTGAAACTGAATCAATTGCTTCCGGTTCGAGTGTTTCGCCATATCTAGCCAGAAGGAGAGTGAGTACTGAGTATAAGTGAGTGAGCAAGTAAGCAAGTAAGCAAGCAAGTGAGCAAGTGAGCAAGTGAGCGAATGACCATTGGGCGTTCCTGAATCCTCGCCATCTTTCTTAGTCTGACTCTTTATGAGTCAGACTACCAAAGAAGGAGACACCCATTCGCGTTTATGCGTACCTACAAACCTGTGCAAGGAGTACATACTGTAAGGAGAATTGGAAGCATGGCTTTCAACATGGCTGCCGACACCTCCCCGGGTACCAAACCAACTCGCGATTGTGTATGAGTGCGCTCGCGCGGAACCCACGGCCACCAGGCAGGAAAGAATAAGAAGTACTCGATTGTACAAGCGAGGGTGAAGGAGAGGAAGAAGAACGATTGAGGAGGCGCTGGGCAGCTGTCGAAAGATTAAGATAACCCTGAAGTTAAGTGAACACGGGGTGTGCCCAGGCTGTGGATTTAAGGTGATTAAAGGCACCTGATATCGAGAATTATTATACCATATATTTCGTAGAGGCGAAGCCATATTTCGCGGATGCATACGCTTTACATGGGGTCAATCATCATGCACCAAACTCCTAGGATACTTGTCATTCATCATCAGCTGCTCTTATAACAAACTAGCTCAATAACCAACGAATTCAATAGAAATTCTTGGAAACAATTGTTATTTCACTGTAATATAAACTGGAGATTCAGAAGACGATATTTTGAGATGATAAACCAACATCACTTAAACGGATATCATAGATCAGTTGATACATCTACACACTGCAGCATTTAATAGACCACTTTGTGCTTGTTGGGAGTTGGAAGCGAGTTCGTATTTTATCGCGAGGAAAGCTGGTCTCTCGGGCAAGAATGCGACATCCCGCAAGAGCGAAGAGAGGCAAACTGTGCATGGCGATATGCGATCGTTGGTAATCAAGGTCTATATGGCATTAAACCTATTAAGACTGCAGAACTCCGGCGTCAAGAGATGACAGTGATAAACTCGGGCCTCTGACACCGGGGTCTCAACTAGCTCGTTCGCGAAAAATAGCTTGGGCTCATCTCAAGAGGTCTCTCCTTGGTCTCGTTGGTCTCATCCTTCCTCGTGCCTTTCATTCTTTCTAGAATCTAGCAGTCAGCGATCTCTCCATTCTCGAAGGCTCGCATTAAGAGAGCTAGAGGGTAGGCTTAGGCCACCTCGAGAACAAGAAGAGAGGCCAAGAGCCATGGTCGTATCGTTACAGTTTATTATAATATAATTATGTATCCTGGAAGGGATATCGATGAAATAGCGGATAGAGAGCTTGGAAATGGCTGAGCAAATACTAAGTCACGAAGTCGTCCAGGTTCACAAGACCCAGAGAATCATGCTCGATTCTTCTTGCTTCTTCTACCTCCTTCAACGATTCCTCCTGACCTCGAGAATAAGAACCCTTCGAATCGTTTTTTACACTTATACTTTATGGAAACCAGTGCCTGATAATGCTGTATTTATATCTACATGTAGGGAAGATCGGGGTAATTAGGGACAAACTCTGGGGCAATTCGGGACACGTCAATTCTGATGTTTGCTATTGTTGTTTACTGAAGATTTCACAGAGCTGAGAGGCCAGAATTCACACATTTACTGCAGGAACTCTTGTGTGACATGATCTTCAGGGTCATCTCCTAGCGAGGATTCATCAATTTTCTTCTTTAGAGGAAATCGTGAGGTCCCTCTGGTATTTCTCGAGAAGGTATTGGAGAATCATCTTCTAATAAGCGGTTACTATACTTCATAGAGTGAAGAAGGTGAGGTGCCGCTGTAACTGTGCGGTCTGTTATCTTGCAATGTTTACATGAAGAAGCTAGACCCGTGTCAGTGTTGCCTCCGCAGATTAGCGAGAGAAAATATTCGACATCGAATGCGGACATTGGCGAAGCACGTATAACATATAGCCATACGTGGAGCACTGGCAGAGGCACGAGTGCACGATAGCCCCCGGGATGAGAGAGAGATAGATGTTCGTGGATCTTTTTCTTCTCACTCTTCCACCTTCTCCAACTCCTCCTCGTCCTCTATGGTCCTGATGGTCAATCACACAGTACATTTTATTATAATTCATTCGAATTTATATGTATGTGAGGACCTAGATTTCTATATTCAATAAAACTGTTTTAATACAATTAGGCATTTATTGGCCAGTATTTACCACCAGCGGAAGCTAATCCTTGTGGGGACCAGTTTTCCATATCAGAACCACATTATTTAAGATATTTAAATCGAAATGTATAATGCTATCTATTCCGTGTTAAACACTGCGTGAAATTGTTAGTTTATACCATATGCATGTATGTATTATACCTTATTTCTCTATCGTCATGTCCCGTTTAATGATAAAGGAATTATTCATCTTACGCGATGCGAGATAAAGGATCAGAGTCACGAGAAGGCAGAAGGTGAGGAAGAATAAGAAGAAAGCGAAGATAATGAGCCGACAGAGAGTTTGCAGTCGTTGACAAAACGGATTACGCTAAGTCGGCACGACGTCGTCCGAGATGTTGGGAGTGGAGGAAGAAGAACGGCGAAATGGCCCCTGATTCGAGACGCTGTCCAAACAACCCTTTTCCTTAATCATTTAAGTGATTCGGTAAGCACTCATCGCGCGCCGAATCGCGAATAACTCTTGCGTAAACTCAGCCCTTTCTTACACCATCCCCGACTCATTTGACCCCTCTTCCGATATAATGACAATACCAACGAGGTAGAATTAATGCGTCTCTTCGTTCAGGCTTTCTTCACCCTAAATTATGAAAAAGGACGAGCAATTGGCTCCCAAGATACAAAATTATACTCCAACCCGATCGAATGTGATTGACGCAAATTCGGAAGTCCTCGGTCCAATGAATTTTGCGGCAGTACCTACTCTTATTTTCAACTGCTATTTCTCCTTCGATTCATCCCTCATCCCGACTGTAGTTGACGACCTCGGAAAACACGAGGCGACGGGCCAACGTCGAGTTCGATTAATTTTCCGGTCATTATTTTTTACGACTCCTTATCGCTACCCTTCACTTCCCCTCAACCACTGCCGAGTCGTGACATAAGGTCGGACCAGCCCCCCTAGCTTATTCCTCCAACGATTATCGCGTCGCTGATGCAGCGGCCCGTGATCTTCGCTTTACATAAACGTCGACCGGAATCGCTTCTGCTCTTAAAGATGTCCAGGAGATAAGCTAAAATCTATCCGATTTATATAGGACGAAGGTACTCTCACAGGAGGGGCAGAACCAAATCCATGAATCGGTCCTATATCTTCAATTCTTTAACAGCTCACTACATTGAATCCCATCCCTCCTGTTATATTCTTTTTTACCTTGTTTGCATCAGCTGCATCCTATGTAAACAAAAACTGAACTGAATAAAATACTGATGACTGAGGATAAATCCAATCTTCAGAAACATGCAGCGAAAATATCGATTTGTCCCTTTTTTTCTTCAGGATCATTGGAACTTGCATCGACTTGGAAAATGGTTCCATTCTGAAGGTCCTTGCTAAGGAAGACTTCGTCCAGTGCTACTACCCCGTATACGCACTTGATTAACACCCGTTCTTCCTCTTGGTCGCGATCGCGGTCGCAATTCTTATTCACAGGTCAGGGAGGGGCCCAAGTTTCACTGGGCGGAGCCTCGGCGAACCACAAAATACCAGCCGACTCATTTCGCAGCTCACGGCTACTATTAATTATTTATGCTGCAAGCGTTGCGCGTCGCGAACTACCTTGATGCACCAGGACTCAACAGGGCCCCGATACCCGGGGTCCCAGTTTGAACCAATCCTATCGTGAGCCACAATCGATTCCACAGGAATAATTATGATTGGATTCCTCGAGTTTCGGGGGGCACGCCTCAACCCAAAACTCGTTCCGTTTTGCAACAGGAAACCTAAGATTTTAAAGAGCACTCAATGTCCTTCGACTCATCCATGGATCAGGAATGCATCCATTCTGGGATATACGAACATTAATCAGGCTTTAGTGAGCCGATGCTGATAATATTTGGTTGATAGATTCAATAAAACCCCTATAACGGATAAAATACCTTGAAATCCTTTAATATTTATAAAATTTCAATCAATCATGTATAAAATTCGTATTCTTTATCTTAATATAATCATTTGATTTCAATTGTTTTGACAATTCCAACAATGTGTTCTATATATTAGTAACATCACTTTTTTAAAATAGAAAAGCTTTGCATTCCAAATTCCAGAAATAACAATAAGTTAACTAACTCGAAAAGTGTCGTAAAATAAAAAGAAGATGATTAGAACGTCAAACTCAAAATGGACATTTCTTATCACTCTTTACTCTCCATGATGCTTGTTTTTAATTTATACACATTCATCACGTTATTACCATAAATCTTTACTGAAAATTTCTTCTTTTTATTTTTATTGAGCCACAAATCATTTTATAGTTACTTATTGATTGATAGATTCGTTCCAGTAGAATTACCGCACTCGCTACTTGTCCTCCATGCCAGGCTGCGTAAACGTCCTAGCAAAGATGGAGATGAACGAGGACAAGAGCGAGCGCGAACACAAGGCCGCCTTGGCTTTAATTTACAAACGAGATCGATTAAACGGTGGCAAGAAGTCGGATAATGCATGCGGTCGGTCTGCAGTCCACTGCGCAACCAAAGGCGGGAGGAGCTGTAGGGATATTAATGAAGATATTCAAATGAGACAAAAATGAAGGGAACTGGCCTTTGTCGGGCGTATACGGTTCCCTATACAGCCGATGACTCGCTCTATCTAGATTATCAAGCACGGCAAAACTCACTTTTTAAATATTTGTCGTCCATTTGAAATTTTAAATAATTCAGAAATTACAAGAAAATCCTCTTTTTTTTTGGTAATTTTTTTAAAAAAACCCTTCCCACTGTTCACCACAGCAAATCTGCCTCCTTTTCAAGAGCATGTAGAGAATTTTCCTAATCTTAGGAAATCTTGGGAAAAAAATCACAAAATGTGGATGAATATTAAATACACGGAGAAAACTGGATATTAAACCGTAATATCTAGCTATTTAGATATAATATCTTGATATTAAAATATTGGATGTTAGAATATTTGGATTATATATTGTAATATCTGGATATTAGGTTTTAATATCTAGATATTATATCTAAATATCTAGATAGTCGTCCCATAGTTAAATAGCTAGATATTACGGTTTAATATCCAGTTTTCTCCGTGTACTTAAACTTATCAATTTATAGTTGCTAGTTGATATAAAATTTAACTGTGATATAAGCGTGTGTGAAACCCTGTTGAAGAAAGGGAAACAAACATTTTACATATCCATTGAAACAAATGCCGTTCATGACTAAAGTACCAATAAATTGCGTCTCGCATATACAATTATAATTGCACCACAGTCATAAACATCTTCTGAAATTACGCAGTAGCTACTCATAAGAAAATTGTATGATTTATCGCTTCTACAAGTCAAAGGGAGCGCATGTTGCAATAATTCTAACTCCATCATCACAAACATCGTAGTGAGATTCGGCTTTTTGCAAATACATAATTCCGCCCAGACTTTCAGAGATTTAACGTCTCTCTTAATCTAGTTTCTCTCATATATCTTTTTTCGTTTTTTTTCTATAAATTCTTGCTTTTTGTCGGGTTAGTCAGCATCAGCTCAACACGCATTTTCTCCTTGCCTCCTTGCAGCGTTCACGTAAAAGCAATTTTATGATATCGCTGCAGTTAACAGCAAAAGAAGTTGAAAACGCATATATATCTGGCTCTCAGTGCTTTGGTATAACAAGAATGCAAGCGCGGTAATTTGGACCACCCATCTGCCGGACTAATCATAATGGCGTTTTGTTTTGGGGCTTTTTGTTCAGATTCTCTTCTTTTTCAAGCGATCGAGTTATGGGCATACATACTGACGGAAAGACCTGGGAGTACCCGGGGCCGAAGTAGTCCGGTCGGACCTGGGCTACGTTCGGGCATGTAATAATCGCCCAGAACCATTAAACTAAACCGGGAATAATATTATATTAAGCTATATGGCGCGGGAGAGCGACGAGTCGATCGGAAGGTTCGCGAAGATGAGAGAAGAAAAGAGAGAAAGGATGGAGACTGGGGGATGCAGACAAGCCGTGGTGCCTTGCCTTCTCAGAACTAAGTAGATTCGAATTTCGATACGGATGATCGAGCTGAATACAAATTACTCATATATGCCCCCTCGTCCCGAGTAATCACACGGTGGCTGCTCTGTGGTCCAAAGAAAAATGTGTGGCCGATACTTCTTTTCTTCCTTTACCATCTTTTTCATCCTTTCTCGATCCCTTCAGTTTTATATACCATATAGATTTCTGACTCACCCAGTCCAAGTAAAAAATCTTGATTCGTCTGGAAATTTATGTGAGACCTTAGAACAATCAACAGCTGTTAGTAGGTTTTGTGTTTGCCCTCTTCCTGTGTGGAAATTTCCCAGTTTGCACATTTTTAAATGTTGGCCCTCTAGAGGGCCAAATATGGATTCTATTTATTGTTGTATGTTTATTGTTCTCTTTTGTTTTTATTCTTTAAGCGCTATAATCGAATTTGAGTTTGCCCAACTCTGGTACGCACGTGAATATTATAAGTGCATTATTGCGATGCGAAAATACGCAAATTGCCAGAATATTATACAGCGCTGCTTGGTGTAAACCCGATCTGTCATTAGACCAAAGAGCCCGGTGCTAATTCACTTGTTTCTTCGGTTTTCACTTGGATGAAATTAGAGCCGCATCTCCCCTGTGCGCTGGATGTCATTAGGAGCCTTTTAAATCGCCCTTAAGATCTTCGGAGCCATTACAAACCTTGCACGGTGTACGCCAGTAATATCTTGCTTTTTTCTCTCTCTTCATGCCACCAACGTCATCATCGTCGACAAAGATGGTAACACCTTCTAGCTCAACTTACAGACTCTGCACGGATCCGGGCATCTATTTTACTCTATCCTATTAGCCAAGATAATGACCTTTCATATCTTTAAGAGCACATCTTTTTTCCTGCAGTCTTTATACTGGACCGTCCTATCCAGTTTTCCATATAAGGACAACATTAGAACTATAGTAGGTAAAACTAGCCAGAACCTCATCAGGACACCATAAAAATTTCTGAACACGATAGTGATGACATTCTTTTATTTTAAATCTTAATTTTGACACTGAAATAAAAGTTGATATACATATAAGACAAGATAATATTGAGACTTAATAAAAAAAGACGAGAGCTTAAACGATTATTGTTCATTTATCGTATTTCTTTCTCAAATGCAACACTAATTTTATAACACTTCATATGTGTTATGCTTAGTTTGAAGAAGCCGTAAAATAAGTATTCTCCAAAAAAAAAAAAGAAATATCTGTGGCGCCGAGAGTGGGAAACAGTAGCCGTTCCGCTTTTTTCTTTTCACCTTTCTTCTTTCGAAGGTTCTTTTATTTCTTATTATGGACGTAGCTTTTTCCCATCGCAATATAGAGATACAAAGAAATACAAACACACATAAACCAATCCTAAATCGATTCTCGTAAATCTAATTGATATTTCTTTCTGGAAGGTAACCATTGTTTCCTATGCTTTTATTAGGTCTTTTTTTATTCTGTCTAGCCGATAGGGGCCAATAGTTATTTCCGCTGATGTATATTATAGTCTATTGAGTGAGACTACTCTATTCGTCGAGTCATTTTAGACATAAATCTTAATACCTGCCAAGCCAGTAGTTCATCATATGCGTTTCAAAAAAAAATAATCTCTTAATCATAATCATAATCTAGAAGAGTATTGAAGTAATTTAAATGTGAAAAAATTCATACAAATCTTGATATGTCGGAACAGTTCCAATTTTGCTTCTTCATAGAGGAATCTTTGTTACCGATTTTTGTCTAATACAGCTTAGATTGCACAATATGTCTAAAAATTTAGAAATATTACTTTTACGAGAAATAATTTTTCTTAAACTAATTCGCTGTTGTAAAATTTAATATTTACTAAACAATAGGCGAATTGCTTCGTAAATTATATGCATTAAATACAATTAGGTCAGATGGAGCTAAAAATAATATTTAACGACCTTTGCCAGTAATTGAATCTAGAAAATTATAGCGAATAAATGTACCAATTAGTATGCCCACGAGTCAAGTAAATACCCGCTTCGTTTAACTAATAAGATAATATTTACTTACGCCTGAGAAATTCTCTATTAATTGCCAAACATTATTTCCCCATAATTTATATATTTTCTTTACAAATGATGGTCGATTTCATTTTAGTTTTTAAATTCACATGAATATCATTCAAAAAAGACAAAAAGTATTTTAAAAAAAGGATTAGAAGTATTAACTTATCTACAATATTAGATTAGATCTACAATTAGGTATTAGGACTTAGTATTGGTTCAAGAGTACCGTTGAAAGGCACGATTTGTTTATAGCCGTCTAGCCTCCGGCGTTTTCAAATTGTCAGTTTAACGAAGGCTAACCGCGTGAGTAAATACGTGCGATTCGCGATAGGCCGAGGGAACCAGAGGTTAAGTCGCGATCTTCCTGATAACCTATCTCCAGGTTTATAAGGTTTACAGTAAATCATACATGCATTATTTTATACTCGGGCGCTGAAAAGATTGAGGAACGGTCGCTCTAAGCCGGCAATTAAGAGAACCTGCAAATATGTCACTTGCACCTTCTAATTTTCATCAGATTCATCTTAAACATGAACTTCCATCATAAACATGAATTAACCAGAAAAAATTGCGAACTGTTCTATCAAAGTACGGATAATGAATTTTATTTTCAAATTAATTAAATCTTTTTTTAAAGCTAGCTCTATAATCGATAATAATATTAATTAGCAATTAATTTGTACTTATTTGATTAAGCATATTTGATTCAAGTACAGATTAGTGTATTATGTCAGAAACATGATTAGAGAATTTTGTGAAAATTAAAATAACTAATAGTAGCAGAGAAGGAAGAAAGAAAATGAAGAAGAGAGGAAAATTCTGCTACCATCCAAGACAATAGCAGCAACAACGAGAATGCTCAGCACAGCAGGAACCATCTTTTGTTTCCCGACTTTCGAAGCTCTCGGGCAAACAGAGGTTCCCTATTGTCAGCAATTTATACGCAGTTCACATGAATGAGCAATCTCAAAATCATTAAGCTCATCTTCAATTCATTTATCATCACGATTTAGGCATTTTTAATTTTTCTCGTCTACCAGTTTTGGAAACTTTGAAAACTATATAGATATAATATAAGATATACATAATCACATATAATATATACTATATATAGATATTTATAGATAATTATGCGGCCATTCCTGGTTTTCCGGCAAAATCGCCACCCTGAACTTGAAATTTCCTTAATTATTTCAGATCAAGTCTATAAAAAAATATTAATACTTGAATTAAATGTGTAATATATCGTATCCGAGAATCGACATAATTATTGCACTCTATATGTAAAACATAGCGCGTGTAAGGTATCTCGAGAGATTTGAGCGAGTTATGACGCAGTCACCGCCTTCGTCATGCAAACGAACGGACCGCTTGTCGAATCGCTTATCTTTTATACTTGTCGGAGAGTAGCTCTTAAGTCCCTAACTAAGTGAAATTAATCGTGAATCAAACTTATCCGCCCTTCAATCTGAAGTGCGGTGTGTACTTAAAATTGCGTAAAAAGAGTCAAATGTTCATTTGAGAACATTTTTATGTATTTATATTCATAAAATAAGTTTTATTGAACAATGTTATTTTTATTTCATTTCATTTTTCTATGTGAGTGTTCTATTATTTCTACCATTATATTAATTCATTCATTCATTTTATGCCCATACTCTTCTTTCTGCAGTTTCAGACACAAATATGTACTATATAATATATCATTGATTAAAATGCTATCAAGAAGCTTAAGATGTACTCAAATGTCACCAAGGAAACCATATTCTATTCGACGTCACTCAATATTTCGAAAACAGACTCACGGTTCATTGAAGTCTTTTGTTTCGCAATGCGGGCTACTCAGGTGGGCTCAGCCAACCATCTGAAAGCATAAGGGTAGTCTGATGTGAGTCTCATGTGACCTATTGTCAGACAAGTGAATAATATTTATCACCGTCATGAGTTTCTTATTATTCAATATTTTCGATTCAATCTAAGCACTGAAAAAAAGATTTGGCCCGGATAACAAAGTAATTTTGTTGGTATTTGTGCAACAAAATTTTTGTTGGGTCAAGCAAACGTTTTGTTTTGCTTGAAAGTTTTTTTCAGTCAACAAAACATATTTTGCTGGAAAAAATATTTTTTTGAGTGAGACATATTTAGCTTGATTTCTGTGTTGACGATGTCGGTCGCAGTACGTCTTACATGATCGATCAAGCGCGATCAGTCCACGCGACACGGGCGGCGTGAAAGATTCGAAATAGATCGACACGACTAAAGAAAAGTTTCTTTTCCCCTAACCCGCTGAAGCAAAAATCTTTTCTGGTTTTTGTTTGCTTTTTTGGATGTTCCACATTGGTGCAGAGAGGCACGTAAATCGCTCCTCACATCAGATGTTTTTTTGCATAATATTTAAGGTAAATCGATCCAGACTTGAAGATTAATTCAAGCGAAACGGTTGTCGAGGTACTCCATATACGGTGCATATCCAAAGATACTATTACTGGTGTTCAGTTTCCAACTTTGTCATGCACCTCCCACGTTTCCTCTATCTACACACATTTTAATGAAATATTTATCATTTTTTCTTTTCCTAAGGAGTCAGACAATGCTGATTATTCTCAAGATTTGCTCAGAGATTTTTCAATCAACAAAAAATAGAAAAATTATTACATTATTATTCTTCTCTCTAAATTAATCATTTTACCAAAAAAGGCATATTGAGATATGAAATTCGACATGGATAAGTTTCTATAACAATAGTTTGTCCTTAGATATTATGTTAAAATATCTTCACACGATTAAAAGTTCAAATTTCATTTTGAATCTCTCGACAACCGATTCTGATCAGTTTGAAAGAAAAAGTATTTCAGACAGATGGTCGATAGCAGCTCTGCTTATGAAGTTTTATTCCTTCGGGGTATCGATTAGGATCGAAACCTAAAAAAGTTGGATTCTCACTCAATCTGGTGTGAGAGATGGTCGAATTTATGGTTTCGAAGTAACAGCAGCTGAATTTCTGATTGCAATATCCTGAAATATCTTGAAGGCAGAAGTAAATGTACACATTGTTTTTACTTGTCAACCTCTCTTAATATTATTAAGTGAAAACCATACAGAAATTAATTTATGACAGAAATTCTTAAAAATCGACATAAAAACAGAAATAATGCATGTAAGTCATTCAGGTAAACCTGCATAGAAAAGAAAATACACGCCGCAAATGATGTCTATAATCTCAGGAGCGCGACAACAAAACATCGTGATTTTAACAAAATAGTATTATAATTATTAATTTTAACAAACCATCCTCATATTCTAGGCAGGGAATGAACCTTAGGTAAGCCATAAGCGCGGCCAGGAGTGGCAACGCGAAGCCAGGTATAACCTATTGTAATCAATATTAATTACTCGAGACAATGGAATCTCATTGGAGTCGATCGTTGAAGCGGGATGGGGTGAGGCTATGTTGGCCCTAGTCCGTAGTGTAACGCAACTGCGACTAGTGTGAGTGCATATGCGTCGATTCTATGTTAGAGCATAATCTATTGTTGTTGACGTTATGCGTTGTGCACGCTGAGTAGGTGGGGAAAGGGGGCGGCAGAAATGACAACAACAACGACACTGACAACGCCAACACTGCCATGCCGCTTAGAACCATCACTATGTAGTCCTAGATCGAGTATATTTTACAACTAACTACAACTACCTTCGATCTCCCCAGCTTTTCGATTTTGCTGAGCATCAACAATAATCATGCTTACATTATGAATGACGAGGCTCTTCCGGAATCACTATTAATTCGATTGTTATTAAAGGTTGTCAGTATTACATGTAATATGTAAGCCCTTGTGTTAAAAGTAGTACTTCAAGTAAAGATATGAAATAACTCGCTAATCAATGAGTAAACATTGATTTAAAAGATGGTTGAGATTTAAGGGATATAAATTAACAAAAGAAAAATGTGATCAGTTAATAAAGAAACTTGAAGAGACTCAACACAATGAAGTTTAGTCAAGAAAAGTGAAAAGACTCAAAGTGATGAACAAAGATGTGATCAACTCATGAGACATAGAGAAAACTCAAGAAGATAATGGGACATAGAGAGACTCAAGAAGACGTGAACTTATAACTGTGAAGTATAACTGAGGTGAAGAGTCTTTCTAAGGTTCAGAGGTACATTTTTAGAGAAAGCAAGAATATTAGAAAAAGTAGCATTTGAAGTTTATGATGGTTAGATCTGAAAGGTCGAAGAGTACCTGGAGCTTAGCGTGCATAGAACTTTTAACATAGAATTGTAGCAAGACCAGTAAAAAGCTAGGTCTTTGGTAGAATCATAAAAGGCTTAAAGATTTGGGGAATTCCAGATTTTCTTAATAGGAATAGAAAACCCAGCAAATATACTCTTTGGCAGAGAAATAGTATTGTCGAGAGAAATACTAAAATATTATGTTTCTAGACTGAGACTTAACATTATTGTTATTAACAAGCATGTATTTTTTTTAAAGGAATATACAATTATTTGCTTAAACACCTTGCGTCAAATCATATTTGTTTATATATAATCATATCTCTTGAAATCCCTTGAAATTCCTTAAAATCCCTTAATAAAATCTCTCAAAATCTCTACCTTGAACCATACAATTAATAACCAGATGGTATTGAATGAAACTTGATGAAATAGTTAGTCAACCCCCACCCGAAAATGTCAAAAATGATCATGAATCAGTCTTTGTAGGAGGCAAACAAAGTTTCAACTTTATTGAGACTGTACACAGACCACCCGTAATAGCAGGACGTGTAATCGTTACGTACTTGTTCAACAAAGTGTAATATTATGAAAATTATGACACGAATTAAGCGAGTGCCGGTGAACATCGATTATTATCTCATTATGCGGTAAAGCATCATGGAAAGTGAGGAAAACGGCGCGACAGACTATATAATATATATATATATATATATATATA
>UCOH01006663.1:0-49382 GCA_900474275.1 Synergus japonicus
TAAGTTCAGACATCGCGTCGAAGATCTAGACCGGTTCCCAGATGATTCGAAGCCTTCAAATCTTTGAAAACTCGGTTTTTTTAAAAAAAAGCCTTCGAAAATCGTGTTTTTTTTCTTTCAAAATGCATTTTTCGACCAAAAAATAATTTTTTTCGATTTGGAACCGGTCTAGATCGTTCACTCGATGTCTGGACTTAAAGAATATGAGGTTATCAAGTCATTTTGGACAATTAGAACCTTCAAAATGGCGCCCGAAGTGCCCGAATGAATTTTCGGGCAAAAATTTTTCGCTTCGGGCGCCTTTTTCAAGGTTCTAATTGTCCAAAATGACTTGATAACCTCATATTCTTTAAGTTCAGACATCGCGTCGAAGATCTAGACCGGTTCCCAGATGATTCGAAGCCTTCAAATCTTTGATAACTCAATTTTTTTTAAAAAATGCCTTCGAAAATCGTGTTTTTTTTCTTTCAAAATGCATTTTTCGACCAAAAAATAATTTTTTTCTATAATTTGAGTGATACCTCCGGAAAGAGTACGCTTCAAACTATGAATATACATTTTTTTAGATTTTTTTTTGTTCGAAATGCAATAGCTTTGAGCGCGTGAAGAGAGGTGCATAAAATGTGTCCGGCTCGACGTTAATAATGGTTAAATTGTATTGATGTTCGATTGGATGTCAATTTTTTACATTCTCATTATAGAGAATGTATTAGATTCGTTTCACCTATTTCTTACATATTTTTATAAAAAAATCCACCTGTCTGTTTTTTAATGACAATAAGTAACTGTTATGACTTGTATGAAATTGAATCAAGTATATATTATATTTTTAAATAGGAACAAGCCATATATTCTTGAATTAAATTTACCTGAATCTCTGTCAATATTTTTACATTATACGACAATTCGATGCACTATCATGCACCTGTGTAACGGCGGCTAGCATGCTTCCTACATTTCATGTCCGGCAAAATTATGCGGTGTCTTGGACGTGGGTGTTTTGTGAGAAGTAGGAAATATAACGTTAATTGTGTCCATCGCGAAGTTATGTCACTTGTGATGTACTGCTGTACTGCATCGTTAACTACTTTTAACGAGTTCGCAAAACAGTTATTTCAGATTTTTTTAAAGATTAAAATTCATAATTAATCGTTAATCATTTTCAAAATAATATTTCTGTGTTAATAAAAAAATGCTTCTTGTCGCAAATAATTTTTAAAAGTTTTTAGGGCGTTGGACCCAAGTATTGAACTCTAAATTCTATTCTCCATTTTACTCAACGAATATCATAGATAAATATTATTTCGCTCTGTAGCACTAATCTTTTTTCAAATATAAGACGGCGTACAGAGCGAAAAAATATTGAATTTCGATACTTTTTGCATAAAACGAGGAATTCAAAATCTAAGTTCATAATTTAATATTTTCATTTTATTTTTAAAATATTTGATTTAAATATTTTCTCACTCTGTATGCATAATTCTATTTAAGAGTTGATTAATCCTACAGAGGGAAAAAATTCCAAATTTAATATTTCTTGAGTAAAATGAGAAAATCGAATTTTTAGATTATATTTTGGCTCCAACTCCCTTAAGTTGCATTAATTGATAAATATTTCTCTTAAATGTGTAGAAACAGGGAAGTCGTCTTCTTCAGTGTCAAGAATTTAGGAATACGGAAATAGTGATTTAGAAAATATCATCTCAGCTTAAATCATTCTTAATAATTGGCTTTTGTCAATGATGTAGAAATCGAGATAATTACGACTTTTATGGTAATTATACATAGTTGTTGAGAAAATTGCCATAATTATGGTTGGAATTACCAGATTTCCTTTCTTAGAAGTTAACAGTCACTTCGAAAACAATGTCATCAAGCTTTATATTATTCAAATGGCCCTGTCCCAAAAAGTCACACTTATTGTTGAGTCAGAAAAAAATGTTCGGATCTTTTTCCAGAAGATTTTTATAGTTTTCTCATTGGCATCAATTTAATAGGCAATTAACTATTTTCTGTAAGATACTCTCAGAATATAGTAGGTGCAAATTTTATAACAGTTAGTCATAAAAGGCAGAGCATACACGAATAACCATTCATCAAGAGTTATTCGTGTGCACATGGTGTCTTTGCAAATTCATGAATGTGTATGTCGTCGCCACTTAGTGTAATTGGTTACTTCCGTGAGGGCATGAAATGCATGTCTCTTGTGTAATAATTCAGTGTTAGACTATCTGCCCAGAATTTTTTGGCATCATGTTCCTTTAGACGTATACAGAGTTGTACTACATATGAACCATTTGATCATATATATAGCACTTTTGTAGAGAGCGGAAGTGAGAGACACACAAGCGAGTCTGGAGTGTTGTCGGCCAGGCAAAACTTTTTATCTTTCGAGGATGCATAGTGCATACACTGAGGAGCGAATTAAGCGACTACCAAGCGAGTAGAATTATTGTCATGAATAAGCGCGGGAAATCGTCCGGTTTTAATCGGTGCAGGTCGATGATGCGTGTCTCGTAAATTCACAAGTGTTGCTGGTACGACAACACCGGCACGCGATATAAGTTTCAAGTTTGCCAGTCACCAGGATGTATGAAGAGGCAATAGTTTCTTTCGCAGTCTTAGCGATGCCATAAATCTATTTGGAATTAATTGCCGCGTGCCAGAAATAATGTATCGAAACTTATTCTGTGTCGATTAGTTATGGACGTGTACTATGATTATATTATTGACTCTCCATCTAGAGAGTTGCATCAGGTTTCCAAGCTCAAAAATCATTTTTGATCTTTGACGCATCAATGGCCGGAAATAAGTAACAATGTAAAATGTTAAGATTGATATTACAAATTGGTACGGCTAATTTGTTATGTCGAGTGCGAGCGAACAACTCATGTTTTTCATTAAACATGTAGCGAGCATAAAGTTTTATCCACGTTGGCATACTATTTGGCACGTGCATGCGTTCTCTTTTGAGAATCAAGTACGCGCCTATATGTCGTCGACTATATGCTTAGAACATATGTGTATGCAAAAGTAAACATAAATATGCATAAATTGAGAGCACGTGTGCTTAGTACGTTTCTCCTTGCTCGAATATCAATGCGAATCGATTCATCGATAAGTACACGGCATCGCCTGTCGCCCGTAGTTGTCTTTGGGTTATGGCTTGTCGACAACGAGTAATGCATGATCGGTGCGAATGCACTCCAACTGATTGACTGAGCAAAGAGTACCAGTTGAAAATCTGCCTTTTCTGGGTTTTATTATTTTAATTGTTGACCGGAAATCCTAGAAATAACCGGAAAATTACTGGGAACTAAACAAATAAAAAATACAGTTCAAACTGCTGTAATCTAAGTCGATAATAGTTCATGAGTTGAGCCTTGACACAGATTTCAATTCGATTATTTGTTATTTGGACAGTTGTAACTTTCTTTCGTGATACGGTTTTCTGGTGAAATTTAGAAATAACGAGAATAGACCGGATGTCACGCACTCGATGCGTGCGCGACAGGTAATAGAACTCTCATTCTCTCATAGAATGATAATATCCAAAACATGAATATCTGATTTCGTCAAGTTTCCTGGTATATACAAATTTTAAAAGAATAATTTAGTAATTTCCGCAAAAGAGGTCTTGCTTCTCCTTTTGCTATTCAAATAGATATTTTTTATTTATTTATTTTTTTTTAAAGACACAAATTAATGCGGCTTTCTATCTGGTATCTTGTTTGGATCATTATCGTGTACAATGTATAGGTATTAGGTATAATCTAAACACACCTGATGGCCGATTTGCAACAAAGTCGAGCTTTCACCAGGGAAAAGCTAGCCGACGGTCAAGGTGACTGCATCGAGTATACACCTTGAATCTCGACTCCGAGCTCGATTCGGACTATTTTATTTATTCTTGCTTATGCATGGAATACACTGCGGAAGTGGGTTGATTGCGACCCGTCGATTGTACACGTGGCACGCCCATGCACTGGAGAACACATGTACAAATGCGATGCAAACACCTGAATGCGTGGTGACCATACTCATTAGAAATACAATATACCGATCGCAGGAATCATGCCATAAGAGAAACGCTTCAGCTCTTCGTTTTTTTAATCTCTATCGGGTTGCACCGTCTCCACTGCCGGATTTCTTCCTTGTACTGATTACGATTTATCGTCCTGTTCGATCCTAAAACGACTAAATCAAGATTAGAGATTTACTGATTTCCACTCAAAAGAGTCTCACAGAAGGCATATTCTCATGTTATAGTATTTTCAGTCATCACATGTGATCACCTATTCATCTTTATTCACCTATTTTGACAATTTGTACCTTTTTTGGTACCTTTATTGGAATTATATTATAATTCACGATTAATAATTCATTCACGGATTGAAATCTTTTGAATTCTTTTTAAATCCTTAAAAAGGTAATCTTTGAAAACCTCTGAAATTTCTTTGAAATCGCTGTATCCGTTCTGTTAGCTTAAGTTTGTTGCAATTTAAAATAAAATATCACATTTTTGAATAGGACAATAGGTACGTGTTGACTGTATTTTGCATTCCAGAACAATGACTTGAATATTGACTTTAACTCGAGTAAAAATACGCCTATAGAACACATAGAGAACCGAAAAAATGATTTCAGGGATTTTTAAGGAATATTGAACGACCTTGTGCGTGACCCTTCACGAATTCTGCACCCGTCATTTTGGTTAGAATTATACGCAGAATTATACTTTCGCACGACTATTTGCTTTATTCACAATTGTAAGAATTAGAACTTGAGCCGCTGAGAATCATGACAATTTTCTCGTATGTATGATAAATCGTGTGCGGACGTCTCGTAGATCACTGAGTTTGAGGGTGTGTAAGTGTAAAAAGGCCCGAATGCGTATGACCATATACAACACATTCACGTGTGAAATGTCTCGTACACAGTCGAGTGAAACCGCCTGTTTTTATGAAACTTCCTTCTTCTTCGAGCTCTGTTCATAAATTACACGGCGTCGTCTGCACACTGTTGTAGCACATTTTTCGCCCGTGCGAGACTTTCGCAAATCACGAACGATAGTATGAAACCGATCACGTCCCTGGTATAAGGGAACCAACCGAGCCGTGATAATAATCGAGAGGATCAGAGTGACCTCGTCCGTGAAATGTATCAGCCAATTCGAAAGCCAGAGATCCACTACAGAAGGCCACATGCCCGCAAGGGCTGGTTAATGCGATTTCTAAAACGCCATTCAAAAGACTTTTTTTTTACACTGACAAGAGATTCAACTTTTAGTTTCTATTATATCATCACTTGCTTCGCATTTTGACATCATTGTCGCACAAAAAGGCATCTGACTGCACAAAAAATCGAAAAAAATAGGTTTTGGAAGAATAAAGCTTTTAAATAGGATCGGGTTGTGAATACTTTTAATTGTTCAAGGCACTGACAATTAGAAAATGTCGGAATGAAACATTTGTACTCTTTTTCTTTGAGACTTGAAATAAACGCGTTCGAAGCTATATCGGTAAGCATTAAAAAAACGAACGTTACTTTCTCCATTGGGTCGAAGAGGAATACCGAGTGAGAACCAGAACCTGCGAAGAATCAATGTGAGTAATAACTCCCCTCGCGGCTAAACTCTCGAGAGACTTTCGTCTTTCACGACGGTAATTGTTTTCAATGATAATTCACCAGTGCATGTAATACATCGAATCTCGAACCATCAAAAACTATAGCTGGAAAGATTTTGGTAACTTATTTTGGCCTCATTATGCATCTATCTGCTAGAGTCAAATAAGGGACTTTTTAAATGTTTATTTTTGAACCTTTATTGTTGTCCTCATTTAAGAAATAATTTAATATGGTTTCAAGTGAGTAATGCAGTAAATTGTCGCTGTGATAGAATGGATGAAACAAAGGATTCTCGATCCTGAAAACTACACTGCTGTAGCATCAACGGGACTCGTACAAACCGAACGGCAAAACAAAGAGAGCCTGCATGGCGGCGAATGGAAGGCCCTTCTTTCTTGATTGTTCCCTTTTTCTTTTTTCTTCCTCCGCGCCTCCGCACTTTCCGATCGCGTTACTTCAGAGAAATTCTCGCAACAAGACGCAGGAACTTTTGCATCGCTGAAACGCGATGATGAAGATGCCAAGATTCATCCACTGATAAAACTTACTCCACCCTACCCATCACATCTCCCTTTCGCCAAATTTAATTCTTCAATCTCGACTTGCAAATATCCATACACTTTCATGGACGAAGTAATCAATTAACGCTCATTAACTGTGACGCAAATTATTTTTTTAATCATTCATTCTCTCTTTAAAACTGGAACAGTGGAAGTTCACTGATTTTCAGACTCTTTTTATTCTGATTTTCAGTAGATTTTTCGCTGATCAAAATCGTCAGAAAAAAGAGCAAAGAATCAGCGAAATTTTACTGATTTAAAAGTTTAAAGAGCTGATAATTGACGTAGATTCAAGATAACTGAATTTTTAAAGATGACAATAATACCTTGAAATTTATTGGATGTACCATTGAAATCTTTCGTCATTCCATGAAACTCTTTGGGATCCTGTAAAATCTTTTGAAATCTGAAATCCATTGAATATCAGAAACTCTTTCCGAATTCCGTAAAATCCTTTGAAATTACGTTAAATATTTTGGAATTTGATTGAAGTCCCTTGAAACCTACCAAAATTTAATGGAATCCATTGAATCTTCTGGAACTTTTATTAATTCCCTAAAATTATTGAATATGTTGTTAAATATTCCGTGAAATCTTCTGTAATTTGTGAAATTCCTTGAAAACCATTGAAATTTACTTAAATCGTTTTTAATTTCGTGAAATTTCTTGAAATCTCTTTAATCTCCCTGAAATTCATTCCAAATGTCCTGAAATCCATTGAAAAGCTTTAAAATCCTTCGAAATCGCTAATATTCCCCGCTACCCGAGATATATCGTATGACTGTGGTAGTTACGGCACTGAGCTGACATCGCATGAGTTTTTATTAATGGTTGCGAAGAGGAACCCAATCATTTCACATGTATGTGGGATGCTCTAGTCTAATTTGCATAGAATATTTAGCGAACACAACCTTGCTGACTTTTGATTAAGTAAGCGTTATTGATTTATTCTTTTGACATTTTGAAAAAGTGACATTACAAATCCTCCTCACTGCCCATTCGTTACTTTCTCAATTATTCTAAGAGGACACTGCAAGTAAAATACCAAAACACTCCCAACTCCCGAGGCGTTGACCGTATTAATTACGCTCCTGATCATGATGATCGTAGATACAATATTATAATGAACTCATTTAAAGTTTTGAGAGAGCCAGGTGAATGGTGACGGTGCCTCATAGAGAATTAAAGAGAGAATGGATCTGTCTCGAGATACAACTTGAGTGTTCGCGCAAGTGGGAATCCGCGTATGCTTAAGAAAGCAACCAATCCCAGGCTGGTGCAAAAACGCCATGTTGTTCGAGGTACAGCTCTCTAAACTTTAAACTCTAGAATCTAGCTCTCTGTAGGGCAGGAATCCTTACGCATTACGGATCTGCGCTTATGACCTTATGCTTGGCAGCCACTCAACCAGTGCCGTTGCCAGATTGGGTCTGATTGGCCTTAAGTCCCAGTCGCCATGGCAACCCTGAGGCCCTTCGGGTAATTTCGGTTATAATCGTGGGCGCTCGATTCCGTTCGGGTGAAACCGGACCGCTTCGGAGGAGCGAGGCCAACTGGTCGACAGTCGGGCAGCTCCCAGCCTGCCAGATACTCATACTCTGTGTGAGTTGCGACCAGTTTAATTCCGCTCGCATGCAGTCACTGATCGTGTCGCATCGTGCTTCGGCTCTTGCCATGTCGCGTGTACGATTAACGCGAAGTTAACCCAGGAAGTTGATATGCTCTCGTGTTATTTCACCCGAAAGCAAGATACTTGACTCACTGCGAAGCCGGCGCAACATCGAAATCGGCACATTGATATACTTTGTTCGACAATCGACCGCCTCTTGATTTGATCAGGCGCACGCGTTTTCGATCACGGCACTATGACGACGGGAGAAAGGAATGCAGCCTCAGCTCTTGCATCCAAAGATTAGCCTCTCGTCAGATATCATACAGAGTCCTTCGTCTCACATCCAGTGACAAGCTTGGCCTTTTAAAATCACCAATCGACTCGTCCAGATCGGATAAGAAATTGACGGAGCTTACAATTAGTGAACGGAATGGAGTGTTGTGGTATACGTCTTGAGTGGTGTAGAGTGCGCGAGTGAGGTTGAGAACAGGATTCCGGGAAGAACGGGTAGACCAGGACGATCATTTAGCCATTTAGCGCGAATGCTCGCGGGGTACAAGAGTCGATGATGACCATGTTCGGTACCCTTGTCCAGAGGCTAACTTCGCCGGTGACCTCACCGACGAGTCCTCGTCGCCGCTTCAAATCACCCTCCAGATGGGAAGTTCAGAGCGACCCAGAGGACGAAGCCGTTGCACCAGTGAGAAAGTCGCGCGCGAAGCATCTCCTGGACAAACGCAAGAGCAAAAGCAGGGCGCGTTGTCTCAACGTCAGCGAACCCCAGCCCTGTGTAAATGGATCGCCCTGGCAGGATATGGCCTTCCCTCCACTACGTGGAACCAAGAGCCTTGGAAGACTCGATGGCATGAAAGAGGTGAGCTGGTGGCTTTTTTTCGAAACTACATTTCATTTAAGCCTTATCTTGGGATAAGTCGCATACAAGAAGATACTACTAATTGCAAGAGAGACTTCATCAGTTATTTATTTAGAGAAATCATGACAATTTCTAAAAGTCTGTGGAACCAATTTAAATCAAAAAATTCTCTCTGATGAAAGGCGGTTAGTCAACAGGTCAACTTTACTCACTTTACTGACACAGATATTCCTCAACGCGTGAAAAGAATAGCGAGTTAGAAGAAAACTTTCGAATGTTATTATATAAAGACAAATGAAGTACTAATTCGGGAGCTCTATTTGGATCTTGATTTCAATCTTGAAGGAGTCGAATTAAATGAAGAGAAAGGGGAGGGAAGATATCAGATTAAAGTCATATTTGATTACGTCAGCAATTTTGTCCAATAAAGCAGAACAGTAGTCGGAAAACAAGTAACATCTTTTATTAAGGTTAACTGGGGTATTCAACAAACACAACATCAATTTATATATATTTGTTCAATGAAGTCCTAAACAATCAGCGCCAGCAAGGTTTCAAAGAAACCAGGACCCAACATTCTTTACAAACACGTCAAATCAGGTTTTAGGAATTGGGAAGAATAATCACTGGTATTACCTGAAAGCCACTGACCCACCGCCCACTCTCACGCCTTCAGTAAACCTTTAAAAACAAATTTTCAAGACATAAATGTGCTAAATCAGCATTCCATCGTTTCCAAATCTAAAGGGATCAAATTACCTGAAATTTACCTTTTTCTGTATATGGTTTCTTCTGTAGGAAGAACTACCTAAGTTTTTTCCGATAGCAATGATTCACGTCAATTATCACAATAAGCTGTGTAAATATTTGGTAGCAGCTAACAAAGTCTGGCTACAACCGTTAAAATTGACAGTAACAATGACCTAATTTATTATCATTATCATAATCATCAACTTGCGAGAGTTAGAAATAAATGACTCATTTAAAACTTGGAGATTTACTATAAAAGAGAGCCCGCGGTTTACTTATCAATTTAGTTGGGTACCTCTTGTACGAAGACATAATCGAGAAATTAGAAAATAACTGAAGAATGAGTCCCTGGCAATAAGAAAGCATGCAGGAATCCGTCAAGAGAACATTTGACATTAATTTCATGATTAGAATGGCTTTATCCTTATACGTACACAAGTTTACTCAACTGACTCAGCGCAAAACTGGAAGCGAAAAAAATTGCTAAGAAAGGCAATTTTCGCTTAGAATTTTTCTTCATATTGCGCAAACCAATAAAAGAATTGCCAACAAATAAAAGGCACATACCTTTTAGTATTTTTAATCACAGGCCTTGATGAATATGAACAGAAGTAATAAAAATGAGACAATCTGAATGAACAAATCATTCTATTGCTCTATGATTCATGGTAATCAAGATTGGTTTAAGTGTCTGGTATAATATTAATCTCTGAAGATTAAAAGTGTCATAATTGCTCAATAATTTGTTTTTCGCAATACTCGCACAGCAGTCATTATGAAAATATTAATTTTTGTTGATAATATTGCAAGTCTCGACTGCATACTCCACGTTTTACTTGAAAACGCCTTCCATCACTTTGTATCGTAGCCTATAAAGAATCCTTGGTTTATGGTACTAAATTATGTCTGTTATTAATTTGTTGTCGCGCTGACATAAAATAAGTCCTGCATAATTCTTATACTTTTAATCCCGACTTATGCTGATCCAGAAGTACCCAGAATGGAGCTGTGGCCCATGGCGCGCGGAATTTATCATCAGTTGATTCTTTTCGATGGGTATTTATAAATCAGAGGCTTAAATCTCAACGCGATACGCAGTATTCGACTGTTTAAAAATTGGCCCCACTAGCAGGGGTACAAAAATACACCGAATATTTAAAACCCTACTTCCGTCGTACCAGCATACACATTACGATTCGCGATAAATTAACTATTATACAAATTTCAAGTGAAGGATTAAGTAACACGTTGCGTATCGTGCTCCACTTACTACTTACGTGTTTTCTTACTTTACAGTTTTACACTCTACTGAGTGCTGTCTGTCCAAGTTTTCCCACCAGAGATACAATTTTATTTTCCACATTGATGCTCCTCTTTCCACTAGTTGCAAATTCTTGGTTTTGAGACTTGTGCATAGGAACATCAATATACTGCCCTAAGCAGAAAACCATATGGAACCAATGCATTGATAGGAAACTTATATTGAAATTGAGTTTGGGGTAAATGATAATTCTGTTATATTCACTGTTAGAAATGTTTGCAATTTTAATACACAAGAGATTATGAAATTTAATATACTTTGTTCATAAAATTGAAATTCATGCGTTATGAATATGAATTTTAGAATGGTACATATGAAAATTAAAAACAGGCATGCGCAGATCGATTAGTTGATCGATCGACTTTTTTCCATCGACGTAGTTTGTGTTTCTACACAGAAAAAACAAGGACTAAAAATGTTTACAGCTGAAATCAGTTTTGAGGCTGAATTTCAGTCTTACGTCAGTTTTTAGTCTAGAAGACTAAAAACTAAGAACTAAAGACTAAGAAGTCTTGTTTTTAGGTTTCTTAGTCTTAAAACAAGACTAAAAACTGACTTAAGACTGAAATTCAGCCTAAAAACTGATTTCAGCTGTAAACACTTTCAGTCCTTGTTTTTTCTGTGTAAAAGAAGATTAATAAGTAAACATAGTGAGTAATATATATTCAATATAGTAAATACGTGAAGTTTGAGTTCAAAATCAGAGCAAAACATATATTTTTGGAAGGAATCATTTAATGTGAATAAAGTTTCGAACGTTCAAATGAACGAAATATTTTTTTTTAATTATATTTTATCCAGAAATATGGTGCCAACTAAAAATAACAATCAGGATTACAAGTTTATTTAATTCTTTATTATTTTCAATGTAAATTAATCAATATTTAAAAACTTTTTGTAGTTACAAATACAATCAATGCAAAAATTCGTTCATTTGAACGTTCAGAACTTTTCAATCATATCATTTACCAAAATTAATGCAACAGGTACGTCTAATAATTCTTAGAGGATTATAGCCACTAAATTGCAAAACTTCTTAAATTTTTAATTAATATATAATAATGTTTCTTTCAATGCTTGTTATATTTTAAATAATATTCATTGATCAGATTATACATATAAATAATTATTTATAAATTGATTTACAGTTTCTATAAAGATGTTTTATTGACGATTTTGTAAACATCAAACTCTGCTCTTGAAAGATCATTTAATACGTGTATATTAAAATTAATATAGGTATTGATTGAAAATTAAAATATTATATATAAAAATTAATATACTTGTGTTTAAAAACTTATAAACACGGTAACGTTAAGTTTAATATACATGTATCTTAAAGTTAATATGAAAGTATATTAAATTCACCATATTACTGTATATTAAAATTCAGTAGCGGTAGTGCATATTTGCATATTTTGAACATTCTGGCTAATGGAAATTAGGAAAAGTTACACTGTAAAAAAAACTTGAATTACTTTAGTTGAAGTTTTTTACAATTACCGTAGCTGAATGAATATTCAATCACAGTAAATGAAAAATGGTTGAGTTTTCAATATATTTCTAACAGTGTACCATTCGGGCGAAAAGAAAGGCATTTCGATAAAAAAAATTAGGTTGAATGAGTAGTTGGTGAAATTGAAGTGAGGACAATTGGAAAGTAGGGAAAACGGATATTAGGTCAAATAGTAATTCGGACAATCCATAGAACATAACTTTTGAATTTAGACGGTAGAATAGTGTTCTTTGCATCACTGTCTCATTCTCTGCTGATTAGTTCTTCGTAAACTTGGTAAAAATGATGTGCCATTTAATTGTCGAATGCAATTCGAAGGTTTTGGATATGCATCCAAACAGTACTCTTAACGATGCATTCCTTTAACTGTCCAAACTGTGTCTTGTACATGAATGTACCCCGTACAGCAAGGAGATAGGGATCCGTCGATGTACATAGTTAATTCACGATGCCCTGCGAGGCTCCCGGATGAGAGGCACATGAGGAAGTCCCGTAGGTAGATAAGATCGATGGAATTGTGTATCGAGGAGCTAAAAGGAACATTAAAAATAATATGAAGAAATTTGAACTGAATCTCGTAAGCGTGCGACTAGTCATCTTTTTTGAAATATGTATTGTTAGCATTTACAGAGCCCAACCCAGACTCAGGTTTACAAATATATAGTAACAGAATCAGTAAGCAGAGCCTAACATTTCTTCGGTAACCTTTCATCAATGAAATATCTTGAAAGTGATCGAAGGTTGGTGAGATAGATTCAGTTTACTTTCTCTTGCGTCACAATTGAAATAGTAGCATTCTAGAAGATTGCATCAAAAAGTCGAAAGAAGATTAGGCTCATGATATTCATCGTTTCAGGCTTATAGGCTCAATATGTAAAATTGATATTTAATATTATAATTAAATTCTGAGCAACGGGAGTTTACTCTTGTTCAAACGACACTAGATTCATCATAAGTCAAGTGGAAGGAATTCTTGCTCCACATTAAAAGCCATAAGTAGTTTATATGGTATGTTAAAGTATTTCCGTCATCAGAGGGCATTCGAAAATCCGTTAGTTGGGTACGAAATCGCACGTGGTACAATTTACAATAAGAATGTGATATACTCACGACGGTTCGTGTTTCGTTATGGAACGAAAGTAGCGGAGATATATTTTTCTGGACGAGTAATCACGTCTTACATGGATTCCATACACGTGGTTAAGAAGCTGCCGCTTATTAATGAGCAGTCATTACTCTCACAATTCGGTTCGTGCGAGGAAAATCATTTTTTTAAGAAGATGAGAGAGAAACAAGATGGTTTAACGGCGCGAGCGTTCAGAAATATTTACGGTTCAAGAAGAAGAAACATGACGTAAATAAAAGCTTGGGTCACTGAAAATTACAGCATAAATTACAATTTCATATAATTCGTGGATGATTTTATAAAAAAAAAAAAAGAAAGAAAAGAAAAGAAAAAGAAGAATCTGCATTTATAAAGATCGACTTCTGAGTAGACGCGATAATTATTGTAATTATTGTTTCTGCCAAGGTTAGAAGTCGACTGAATAGTATTTTTTTGATTGTTATCAACCACTTGAAGATTTCCGGTTACACGCTGTGAAAATGACTTTTGCTTCTAATCGCTTCACGGTTGGATCGCGTTTTTATCAGGATGATTTACAGAGACTAGAGATCATAATGGGTAGACTATATCCTTGGAAAGGTCAAAGGAAGTTTCTGTTAGAGGACGCAGTTTGCATTATACTAAAAAAACGTGATCGATAGTCAGCGAAGAACAAAAGGAAACTTAATAAAACAAAGAAATTGAAAAAAAATTTCCATAGATTATCGCTTCAGTGGAATGTTTTGAGGAACTTCAGTAGTCGACACATTTTAATCAATTATTTCTACAAGTCTGAATCATGTTATTCTTTTTCTTTGGCAATAAAGTGAATTGTCTTGTGGTCTGCGTGTAAAGTATTAGTATAGAAATAAATGAAAATAAGTGAATGAAGAAAATAGAGCAGGTCGATATTATTCTACATGCGCTCGATACTGGTATATATGTATATATATGTACTTTTTTCTCTTGGATGCGAACTCATACTTCTGGAATGTTAGTCGAGCAGATGATTAGGCATTCGAAGCTGTGATCCGTGAACCAGACAAAAAGGTGATCCACTATACGGGTCAAATTATACCTTTAAAGGCACCGTCGCGTCGTCTCGGCGTGGCATGCAAAGTATGACTCGTGGAATGTTTTATGGATATTCATACACAGTTCCAAGTGTAACTTCTCTCTCAACTCGTTAGAGTACCGAGTACAAATTATGAACATGCACGTAAACCTTGAAGAAATTGAAATACCTTTTGCTTGAATGTAGGAGTGACATTTCAAAATACTGAAATTTTTAAAAAGTAGCTACTCATCTCGGATTTCCCAAAAATATTGACTTTACTCCTATGTTTTCAGACAGTTTCAGGTTTAGTCAGTTCAGTTTAGTTAGTTCTTTTTGTGACCTAGCTTTTTTAGTGTTTGAACGATGAGAAGAACCCGAAGTCGCCCGTGAAGGTATTTGCTTTGTGAATTCCCACACCTGGCGAAAAAACACCTGCTTTCAGCTAAGATAACTTACATTTGATGTTGCACAAAGTTTCCATATTTATTTTGAGTTGGTTTAACAAATTTTCGAAGCTTGGAAGGTATGATTCAAGATTAAAAGCCTATGCATGCTGGAAAAGGTTTTCTTTTCCAAGAATGAATCTGACAGGAAGCATTAGGTCCCTAGATTATACCGTAGGTAGGGAGTTGGATTGCAGTTGGTGTCAGTTGGAGATTGATCGACGTGAGAAAGAGAGGGTGAGAGGAAGGGAAATAAAAATAAATTCCGCGAGCTGCTGATGCTGATGCTGCTGCTGCTGCTGCTGCTGCTGGTGCTGCTGGTGCTACTACTATTGCTACTGCCTAACGGTCGGTGACCTTGGGTGCAGATTGTCTGCCTTTCTTTGTCTCGCTCCTCTTTCCATCTTCGTCCCTCTGGTTTCTCTCCATAGTCCAGTCCCTCGTCGGTCGACGTCTTACTTTCTCTGCAATTTTTGCTCTGAAGCAAAGGTGCGTCCGCTTCAAAGCGGAATTCTCCATACCTAACAATCATCAGTTGAGGGTTTGGAAGTTGAAGCTAAAAGAATCACAAAAAATTACTTTAAAAGCTTTCCTAAATGACTTCTTTATATCGCGAAAGATATAAAGTTCTGGCGCAACATTAAGTTTGCTAAGAAGCCTCAATTCAGTCGAGAGATACCCACACAATCCGATTGACGTCACTTGACGGATGCGAAATCGTCTAAGATTTAAATAAAATGATTTACTGACCACCGGTTTTCTTGGAAACTTATAGGGTTGATAGCCTGAGTGGACAAAGTGATTTGCATTAATTTCTGAGATGTCTTTGGGGTTTCAATTGATTCTGCTGTGTTGTTCAGGGTCCTGGTCATAAATAACGTTGCCGGTCATGTGTCGGTTTTATGACAAATTTTAAACGTTTATCATTTTATATCCCGAGTCTAGAGACTAGGGGTCAAAAACGTGACACGCTGTTACTGTTCCATGATCGTGCAGCTAATCTCCCTCGAGTCTGAGTAACAGCTAAAGGCAGTGATGAGATGAGCCAGTGAGCAAAATCCTCGACAAAATCAATAAAATACTGACTGGCAGCCATCTTTTTCTTGATAAACTTCGAGGCCTACAGGCCAGTGGATAATAAACCGTAAGAGACTAATGAAAGGGGTACCGTGGACATGACGGTATTTTCTTAAAGTTACGCTTGAGTTGTCACCTTCCGCTACGAATCGAGCCTCTGCAGACGTATAGAAAGGTCCTATTAATCTTATTGAAACGTAGCAGAGAGTAACCGTTTGCAAAGTACGGTGTAAATATAAATCGCATGAAGCTTAATATCTTATTACCTTTGTCTACTGGTCAAAAACGAAAGTTGAATTTATGAATTGAATAAAATTCCTATTAAAAGACCATGTTTCCTTTTTCACTTTCTGATTGATGCCGCCCACTGATCAATTGAAATTCTACTTTCCGTTGTTTGATGTTCATTATTTCCGTTGTATGGATCTTGGATCCATGCCTGAAAAACAGAGATTTAAATGCCTGTAATCAGGTTGTCTGTACATAATCGTTGGCGGTTAAAGTCGGTCATGTTAAACAGTTAACCTGACGTCCCTCGACATAGAGCCCTTTGACTCGCAGCTTTGTTTGGAAAGTGTGACTTGTGTACTTGACTTTCCGATCCTGGGTCACGTGTCCGTTAGTTTCCTGCACTTTCTTCGGAACTACACTTGATTTCTATGATTTCTATGCTTTTAAGAAAGTACACGACTTCTTTGAATGAATGAAAAGAATGCCTCTAGTTTCAATTGTGAGCCTGTTGAAAGTCTCGACGAATTCTTTAACGATTCGATGTGAAATTACCATTTGAACCGCGAATAGTCGAAATAATTGACAATTGTACGCTCGGCCGATTGCTCTCTCATGTCAGTAGGTCTCACTTGTTAATGCTTGTAAAAAATTGGTGTTATTTTTCTAAGTTTATCCTTTAAAATGTACCTTTTTTGAAACAAGAACGAACGCGCGCGCATTTGCATTCTTTTTCAATATTATATTATCTATTATATTTTATTTCTCTAATCTCTTAAAATCTATGTTAAATTTCGTGAAAATCTCTCAAAATTCCATGAAATCCTTTAAATTTCTCTCAAAATCATTTAAATAGTAGAAAAATCTCTCGAAATCACTTAAAATTATTAGAAATCTCCTAAAATTACTTAAAATTTCAGGATAATATTGCAAATTCCTTTAAACCTCATGAAACTCTTACTATGCTATTAAAATCCCTTAAAATTTCACGCAATATCCTAAAATCCCATAGAATTCTCCAAAATAGTTGTAATATCCTAAAAATCTCTCGAATTTCGTAAAAATCACTTAAAAATCGTTAAAAATGCACATAAAAACCTTCAAAATCTTTAATCTCTTGAAATCCATATTAAAATAAATGAAAATCTCTAAAAATTTCTAAAAACCTTTGGAAATTTCTCAACTCTTAAAATCTCTTCAAGTCATTAGATATTTCATCAAATTCCATGAAATCCATTAAAATTCTCACAAAATTATTTAAATATCAGTAAAATCTCTCGAAATCACTTTAAATTACTAGAAATCTCATAAAATTCCTTAAAATTTCAGGATAATATTTCAAATTCCTTAAACCATCATAAAATTCTTACAAAGCCATTAAAATCCCTTAAAATTTCAGGAAATATTCTAAAATACCATACAATTCTACAAAATCGTTTTAATATCCTAAAAATCTCTTGAAATTCACATTAAAATTAGTGAAAATCTCTAAAAATTTCTATCAACCTCTGGAAATTTCTCAACTCTTAAAATCTCTATACAATCATTAGATATTTCATAAAATTCCATGAAAATCTTAAAAATATTACAAAATCTTTTATAAATTCGAAGTATTTTTTGAAAACCCTTAAAATTTAACGAAAACCTTCGTAAATCTTTGTAAATTTTACAAATCTTTTAAAAATCATAAAAAGCTTTTGAAATTCCTCAATAAAATTCCCTATAAAATTTGTAATTCCTTATTTAAATCCCACAAAGTACATATTTTAAAAGTCATAAAATCACCTTGAAGTCCGATTGAAATCTGATTAAAGTCGTAAAAAAATTCTAAAAATTCACAGAAACTTGTTAAAATTCTTTAAAATTCAACGATATAACATTTAAAATCCCATTATCTCCCATGAAATCTTTAAAAATTCCATAATATTCCCTTAAAATTCGTAGATTTTCAATGTATTTCGAGTCTAGACTCCTGACAAAATGATCATTAACGAAAGCAAATTCAAAATTTCAAACTCAATTCACATAGAATTTACGATTCGGCAAGTATCGATTGTTGAAAATCACTATCGATACCTACACAACGAATCAGGAGTGCGGAATAGGCGTTACGATATTTCGACTTTGACTCAATCATCTTTTTAGAATAGATAATCCTTGACTTGACTGGACTAGCTATTATTTGTCGTCTCGTTCTGGGCGACGCGTGGCTAGTAGACTCGATATAAATTCAATGCACACACACATATATATATATCAGGCTCTATCGGCCTGCGAGCTGTATCACTAATCGCCCCGGCATTGTTTCCGTACTAGGAAGTGTAAAAGTTAAGGTTTGTACTGCCTATGCGTTTTACCAGCACCAGTTCAGTGCTGTGTACCTCAGAGAATGAGCATATACCAGGATACGAAAGCAAACCTACATGTGCAGGTCGCAACATCAATTCGCCTTCAACCCTTGCAATTCAAATAAGCAACTTACAATACACTTTTAGAAATGATTATGATTTTCCGGCATTAAAAATTACTTGAAATTCTGTAAGGTCTCTTTGGAATTTCTTCAAATTCTTTAACATCCTTTAAATCTATTCTAAAAAGATGATTGAGTCGAAGTCGAAATATCGTAACGCCTATTCCGCACGCCTGATTCGTCGTGTAAGTATCGATAGTGATTTTCGACAATCGATACTTGCCGAATCGTAAATTCTTTGTGAATTGAGTTTGAAATTTTGAATTTGCTTTCGTTAATGATCATTTTGTCAGGAGTCTAGACTCGAAATACATTGAAAATCTAGGAATTTTTAAAGATTTCATGGGAGATAATGGGATTTTAAATGTTATATCGTTGAATTTTAAAGAATTTTAACAAGTTTCTGGAAATTTTTAGAATTTTTCACGACTTTAATCAGATTTCAATCGGACTTCTAAGTACTTTTATGACTTTTAAAATATGTACTTTATTGGGATTTAAATAAGGAATTAAAAACTTTATAGGGAATTTTATTGAGGAATTTTAAAAGCTTTTTATGATTTTAACAGATTTGTAGAATTTACAAAGATTACGAAGGTTTTCCTGAAATTTTAAGGGATTTTAATGGCTTTGTAAGAATTTTGTGATGGTTTAAGGAATTTGAAATATTATCCTGAAATTTTAAGGAATTTTATGAGATTTCAAATAATTTAAAGTGATTTCGAGAGATTTTTCTGATATTTAAATAATTTTATAAGAATTTTAATGGATTTCATGGAATTTGATAAGATTTCTATGTAATATTTTTAAGGGATATAAAATATATAAAGAAATTATAAATGTTTCCGTAAAATTTCAAGAATTTTCTGAGAATTTTAAGAGATTTTAAAGTTTGTCATGTAATTTCAAAAGGTTTCTAGGAATTTTTAGAGATTTTCATGAATTTTAACGTGGAATTCAGAAGATTTATGAGTTTGAAATTTTTCTGGAATTTTTAAGGATTTCATGAAATTTGAAGATATTGCTAATACTTTTAATGGATATTAAAGGATAATAAAAAGGGATTTGAATTGCTATCATTGAATTGAAAAGAACCTCAAGAAATTTCTGAAAATTTTAAGAGATTTTCACGAAGTTTAATATAGATTTTAGGAGATTAGAGAAATAAAAGATAATAAATTATATAATATTGAAAAAGTTTGTTCTTGTCTTTGTAAAAAGCGGTTTAAATCGCTTGCAGTTCTTCTAAATCATTAAAGTATTTAAAAATTGTATGAAATATCTTCAGGGTGGCCACATGTCAGGGAAGTCAAGGAAATTTCAGGGAATTGCGAGTAGTTGTCAGGGAAAATATAAATTGATATTTATGCTGTGTTATTTTTGTCGTATTGCATATATAAATGTTATATTTTATTTAACAGATTTTCGAAAGTTTCCAAGGATTTCAAAGGGTTATAAAGAATTTCCAGGCATTCTTTGAAATTCTTTGGGTTTCTAATGATTTCAAGAGATTTTCAATAATTTTAAAAGGTTTTAGGAGGTTTCTAGGAATTTAAAGGTATTACAAAAGGTTTGTATAATATTTAAAAGATTTTATGGAATTTTACAAAATTTTAAGAGATTTTTACGTTATTTCAAAGGATTTAAAAGTTTTTCATGGAATTATAAAGGATTTTGAGAAACTTGGAAGAGTTTTCAGAAATTTAAAGGGATTATAATTGATATATGAAAGATTTTGTAAAATTTTATGGAATGTCAAGAGGTTTTCAAGAATTTTAAGAGATCTTTACGTATTTTTAGAGATTTTAATGTTTTACGTGGAATTCATAAAAATTTAAAGAAATTTTGACATTTTTAAAATGTTTCCAAGAAATTTAAATATTCCTTGTGGAATTAAAAAAAATTTCAAAAATTATTTTTGATTATTAAAGGACTTTGTGAGGTTTTTGTTTCCAAGAATTTTTATTTACAAATTTTAATGTATTTTAATTTGAAGTGATTTCGTGGAATTTTAAGATGTTTTTATGAATTTCAATGCATTTTAAGAGATTTCCAAGGTTGTTATTTGAAAGATTTTTACAAATTTTAAGTGATTTTTGAGAAATTTCAATAGTATTATTATTGAAAATTTGTACGCATTTTTAATACTTTTTTTGTCACGGAAATTTGTCTGAAAGTCAAGGAAAAGTCAGGGAAATGTCAGGGAAATTGAATAATTGAATCTTGTGGCCACCCTGATGTTGAAAATCCTAAAACTCCTTTGAATTCTTCATAAATTTCATGAAATTACTTAAAATCACTTAAAATATCTTAAAATCCTTTAAATCCCTGATTAGAAAAGTCTTGGAATCTAACGAAAAATGTGGGAATTGTCCGGGAATTTCGTGGGCATAATTGAATAGATCCTGAGTTATAGGGTAATATAATCAATTAGTAAGCCTTCCTAAATAAATTAGTAGTTTCTAACTGAGCGATAGTAAAAATTATTACTACATAAATTAGATTGAGAGAGCAGACCTGTTTAAAAAATTTTTTTTCTATGAATATTCCTGCTGGGGTCATTAACCGAGCGTTTTTTCAGGTTTGGCCTCGCATTCGTTTGACATAAAGATCGCAGGTCTTATACTATGAAATCCGACCAGGGGATAAGAGGTCATCCTATGCTTACTTATACATTCGTGCTCTATTATGCGATGCAGTATTACAGAATGTATGGAATACAAACCGAAGAGGTCGCAATCTTACCCTGTAATCTGTATCTCGCAATATGTTGCCTGATTACGGTCCGCAGTTCGATTCATCGTTGTCTGCTTGGGCGAAGCCCTCGCAGGTTATTCAAATATTAAGCCAGCTTGAAATGACACGTGCACGCCCCAAAAGGCCTCTCATATCGTTCTGGAAAAGTTGCCTTACCAGTTCACACCTCAGAAAAAGAAACCTTTGCCAGCAAAGAAGCTCTTTTTAATGTATGTCAATGACACGCATCTTCGAATTTAATCTAAATCCCTGTCATGAATTTGGAAATGAAGTTCAGAGAGGATTAGAGAAGTGAGCTGGTTTTTCGAATTTGAATTGGTTCAATAGTTTAGAAAAAAATGATGCACAGGAATAATTGCCGAGAAAAGCTCGTTGAAAAACGATTAAAGGTCAAACGATCTGTTTCCGTCTCCATCTAAGTTATAGATTTCTCATTGGAAGAAAGTTTTCTTGTGAGACTTAAAAACCCACTCATTAATCTACAACCTCATTAAGTGCTTCCTCTTTGGTTGTCATTTTTCTTGTAAAAAATATAAAAACTGCTTCGAGTCAGAGCTTGTGGATCACCTTCAACAGATCTGGTTTGAGAAGCAATAAACGAACGAACATAGACAGAGGCGAGGATCTAATTCT
Organism: Synergus japonicus; assembly: GCA_900474275.1. NCBI lineage: Eukaryota > Metazoa > Arthropoda > Insecta > Hymenoptera > Cynipidae > Synergus > Synergus japonicus. The sequence goes on from UCOH01006663.1 coordinate 22,032, forward strand.
ATATGTCGTTTACCTAGAATAGTCAAGAGCACTTGTAATCTGCTCTTGAGAAGGCAAATTGTTACTGGTAGAATAAAACAAGAGCGAGCGTTCATACGTGTTGTACGTCCTGAATCTTGTAAGGAGAGAAAGGCGCATACAATACCTACCTCTGGAAAAATATTGCTTATGGTTCACTATAGCTAGTCGGATGAAAAGCATTAGCTGCCCATGTCTAACCTTCGGATATATAGAGTTCCAGTGACTCACGAGAGTTAAAGTTTTATTTTAACATAATTCAACTTTCCTCCTTCCACGACTGCAACTGTTTTTATTTTTTCAGTATAAAATTTGATGAATATAATATATAGAATCATTTGAAGAATCCCTCTGTGCATCGGTATCATTTGTCACACACACACAAAACAGAATGTGTCGCATCTTCCGGCTTAGCTATAATTTTCGTAATCTTAGCACTGAATGTATTCCGTATATTCCTTTGTTTCCCTGTACATCGACTCAGTGAATTCATTACACGACACCCTGTATGTATTGAAAGGCACCAACGTACATATGAGCAGGCTTAAGCGCGGGGTGTGTCATGTTAAAGAAATCCCAATCCGCGATGTGATTTGCATCACAATAGCAAATCAAGTCGAGGAAAAAGGGAGAGAAGGAATGATGAGAGATGGAAAAAGTGAGAAGGTTAGAGTGTGGAAGCATTTTATGTATTGTACAGAGACACAGAGGTTCTCCGAAAGAGGGTTTAGATCATAGTATTTAAGTGTTTTGGGTGCTGGTACTGCTGATACATCAAATTTTAAAACCTGACTTTCTTAGTCTTCTTTACTGCACTTTTTTCTGCAGAACAAGTAAGTATATGTACAATTGTACATTTATGATATTTAGGGCTTTCTTTCAAATTTGTTCATGTAATCCTCGCCCCTCTCTTTGCATATGTATAATCGTTCATTCACTTAACTCAGGCACTCTCGCTCTTTGAGTGGACCCTTGATTTATGTCTGCCATAAAGATTCGAGGACCCGCGATCCCAGCTTCTTTTCGTTCCTGACTTACCTAGGCTGAGTGCCATTGAAATATTATAGTATTGGAAGTTGGAGAGGAATGCAAGGTCCCCGTAAAATTTAGTGAAGGGTCAGGTGAACGGAGATTATGCTTGGCCGTGATATATGAATTGATAATGCGGCTTTTCCCTCCTCCACACGCTTCAGTGTTCAATGTGTCCGACGCAAATAGAAACTGGTTTTCATTCATACGAAATAAACAAGGATGAAATATAAAAAATGTCCCATCAATATGCAATATTATACATTCAAAATAAGAATAAACTGCTTTGATATTCCACTAATTCCTGTTGCACAATAGGAAATATTCGGTGCTAGAATTTACACCATCCTACATCATTCCAGACTTCATAGTCTTTCCTCTAATCCCATTTTTACCCTTTTTTAACTGTTACTACTATTATTTTATTGAACCAGCAGACAAACACTTGCGCTACGCGCACGATTATTTATTGCATTACTTACAACTTCAAGTCATTAAAAAATCAAATGTAGAAAATCTTAAACAATTTGTGAAATCTTTTAAAATTCAACTAAATCTTTTAAATATTATACATATCTCTTGTAATCCCTTTAAATTTTCAGGAATTCCAAATGTTTTAAAATTTTCAGGAATTTTAAGAGGTTTCTAAGAATTTAAACAGATTTCAACGAATTTAAGCGATTTCTAAAATTTTCTAAATTTTCGTGAAATTTTAAGGGATTTCAAAAGGTTTGTATGAATTTTAAGAGGTTTTTAGGAATTTTAAATAAGGTTCTGGAATTTCGAGGAATTTAAGAATATTTAAACAGATTCTCTTAAAATCCTTTAAAATTCCATGAAAAGCTTTTAAATCTTTTAAAATTACTTTTAAAAATCAAAATTTTTTTAAATTCTTTAAAATTCCACGAAAATATTTATAATTCCTTAAAATTTCTTCTAAGTTTCTTAAAATCCATTATAATGCAACGAAAAACTTTAAAATCCCTTAAAATATATAAAAAATCTTTTAAAATTTTTCAAAATTCCACAAAAAAATTATTTTAATCGTTTTTGTGGATTGTTAAGGGGTTTTAAGAGGTTTTTGGCAGTTTCAAGAAATTTTAACGTATTTCGAAGGTTTTCCTGATATGCTTTTACACCACTAGTTTGTTTTTTTTCTTTCAACTTCAAGTCATTCAAAAACTAATCAGGTTTGCAACAATAGATGCGAGATTTTCGAGACATTTCGTGACACCACTTTTTTAAGATAGAATAATTGTATATTACCCATTGATATTCAAAAAATGTTTTATATAACGAATCGTTTTTTTGTTTGTTTCAGGTAAGTTTCCATTATGGTCGCACTTCACAACACAAAGTGGTGAGAAGTCTTAATTGCTAATCTATGTTAGCGATACGAAAATTGACTCAAACGTCTATCCGTAAATATGACGATAAGTTGCTGCAAATATTGCACATAGAAAGCGTCATTGGAAGTTGTGCAGTGCCTCTGATTGCGGATAATTATCGAGACTCTGCAGCACTTAGTCATAGTTAGCCCATTCTCAATACATTCCTCAATTGACCTCCTTATTGTGAGTTTGCGATCTGAACTGCAGATATCACGTATACTCGTATGAGAGAAAACGCGTATAGTTTACAAGAGCCTACACACAGCTATCTCACAATTACACAATGTGCTGTCGCAGGTGCACGGAGGATTTTCTCTCGGTGAATGTCTTAGCTCTCGAAGGAGTCTTTGAGTCTCTCGAGTACATCAGAGATTACACACGCACGAGTCTCTCTTTCTAGGTAGTGCCTGCTCCTCATTGATAATGATTCACACTCATGTCACTCTGACTTCTTTCATTGCAATATGTATTTTCTCGCAACCGATAAGATCGCTCCTGCAGTCCAATCAGCTTGCCATGTGGCATGCTCGCCAACCTTGAATTTTAATCGAGCACACAGCAATACAGAGATTAGCGCACAATTCATTTGAACCTGTTAGCTGTTGACTCGAAATAAACTCGAGTTTCACTTAACTGACTTGTGCAGCCGCACTCACTTCCTAGGAAAAGAAATCGACTGCAATATCACATTGACAAATGATTTATCGAGCTCGGTATCATGCACTGATGGGGAAAGCAAGAATGACAACCCGTCAGTTCCAAGGTGTGTGGAATTGAAGATTTCTCTTTGTCATTTTTACTCGCTGATAGCAGTTTGCAATTAGATACCTCAGGGGTGATAAATCTAGATATAGGTCAATCTTTTGCAGCTTATATATATAATAAGCGACGACCGCTCTTAGAGTGAAATAAAATCATCGCAAATGGGGGTCCATTGTATGCTTTGTGGAATGGCATGTCGTTCCGAGAGGACACGCCACAGATATTTCGTTAAAATCTTGAAGGTCTCTCTAGCTTTTTGAAGGAATTCTTTTGAATTCCTCGAGAATCTCGAGTATAAGCCTCACATTCTTATAACCCATGACATAGGCATTCGAAACTGGAGAGAACGCGTTTATTATGCTTCCTCAACTTGAATAGAAAATATTCAGACGCATTTTTTAAATCGGCCTGAGAATCTCTGGAAGTTCGTACAATTATTATCAGTCTTGTGTTTGCAAATGATTTAAATACTTTCTTCCTGTTTGTCTATATTATCTCTAGTAAATCTAACTTACTCCAAACTATACAAATTGTCTCTCAAAAGTCTTCAGAAACAAATGTAATCTATCATGAGAGTTTCTCACAATCTGATGTCTTGGAACAACTTCTTTGGCGAATTCGATTGTCTAGCACAAAAGGGCAATAAATGAGCAGCAGGCGAGACGTTTATGGTAAACCAGGATCAGACCAGGCTCTTCATAATAGACTTTCATTCGTCATATGTACACCTGTGTACTGGATTGTACTCGAGTTAGAAACTGTTACATATGAGACGGTAGAGGTTTGTGAGGTATTTTCGTTTCCGGGATTAGAGTATGTAACTTAAGCCAACGATGCATACGATATGTCTAGGCTTATATTCAATTCGTCAACTTTGTCACTGTATAATATTATGAAGGATTATGTTACATATTCGACTTCCAAGTTATTCTGTCTCGTATTCATTTGTCAAAACTCATATCAGTCATCAAAGGTCCTCATCTAGTCACTTTTTTTCAATTGATACAGTTCAATCTTTTGAAAAAATATTAATATTGGAATTATATGTTAATTACGGGGCATTTACGGATTAAAAAAACCTTTTTTGGATTGTCTGTCAAAAGTATATTGAAATTCAAATCCTTTAAATTCTTTTTAAATTGTTAAATCTATAAAAAAAACATTTTTAGTCCAATGAAATCTAGTAATTCCTTGGAATTACTTGAAATATTTTGAAATTCCTTGCAATTCGTTAAATATTAGCTGCCACCAGTGTTGGGTAGTAACTTGTTACAAGTAACTAAGTTACTAAAAAGTTACGTTATTTGGAACTTTTAGGGTAATTTAGTTACTTCTTTTAAAAAGTAACTGTAACGTAACTTAGTTACGATTTTTGCAGTAACTTGTAACTTAATTTTCGTTTCTTTGAAGTTACTTTGTGTTTTTTTATATCTTTTTTTTATGGTAAATTTACATTTTTTTTTTCTAATAAAAAAGAAAGAAATAAAAGATTCGAATTTGAAAATCATTTTTTTTTAAAATAATATTTTGATGAATTATTCATATTTTTATTATAGTAATATAATAATAATAAATAGTTTTATTAATCTTACATTAATTATTTTTATTTTTAAATTAAAAAATTAAGGAAGCAAAAAAAGTAACGTTTTAGGTAACTTGAAGTTACTTGTCTAGTAACTGTAACTTAGTTACGATTCTTGCAGTAACTTGTAACTTAATTTTAGTTTCTTTGAAGTTACTTTGTGTTTTTTATATCTCTTTTTTTTATGGTAAATTTACATTTTTTTCTAATAAAAAAGAAAGAAATTAAAGATTCGAATTTGAAAATCGTTTTTAATAATATTTTGATGAATTATTAATATTTTTATTATAGTAATATAATAATAAAAAATAATTTTATTAATCTTACATTAATTATTTTTATTTTTAAATTAAAAAATTAAGGAAGCAAAAAAAGTAACGTTTTAGGTAACTTGAGGTTACTAGTTGAGGTCTAGTAACTGTAACTAGTTACAGTTACAAGTAATGTAACTTTAACTTAGTTAATTTTCTTCGTTAAGTAACGTAACTTTAACTAGTTACTCAAAAAACAGTAACTTACGCAACACTGCCTGCCACCCTGGAATGTATTTGACCCCCGCCGAAATATTATCCATTCTTTTGAAATCATACGAAATCTCTTGAAAATCCCAAAACCTTTTTGAATTCTTAAAAAATTCCCTTAAAATTAGTGTTTGAAATATTTTCTTTTTGTGAGAAGAACTAGTTTAATGTATTTTTTATAATTTTCTAAGAAATTTTAAAATAAAGTTATTTTTACCGTTAAAAAAAATTTTCAATTTGAATTCTTAGATTAAATTTTATTGACTTGGATTGTAGGTCAAATTTTTTTTCCTTCTAGCAAAATTTTGTTAATATTTCCTTTTTATTGGCTTCAGTTTTTTGTCACCTGCTGCTTTCCTGTTTTTTATTTTAAAAAGACTTCTTCTGCCTTTTTTAAAATGACCATAGGTACTGTGAGACCTGTCATAAATTACAAGAAAAAAGCTTTTGTAACGTTTTCTAAATCCTTTGAGGTCTATTGAATTCCCTAACTTCTCGGTGAGTAGCCCGCTGAATAAAATGTCAGAGTTTGAGTAAAAAGCGACTGAAAAGAGAGAGATCGTGGATGAAGGTGGGTGGAGTGAAGACCGGAAGAAGGTTCGCACAGGATGTGAGCGTGTCGTTTCTGGCGTTTTAGCATTGTGCGTACCGGAACTGTGGGAAAACTTAACACAAAGCCGAACACAATCCAGCGCAACTGTACGCAACAGTAGATGAATATTCCGTCGTGCGCCGAGCAAATTTGCGCATTACGTGCGAAAACGAGCCTTATTAGCAATATTCCTCTCCCATAATTACTTTTCCTTGCCAGTTTGATTCTTACCTTCCCATGATACTGTAATTTAATCCAGTTAAAAAAAACTCCCTTCTATAGTGAAAATAACTTAACATTGCTTAATACCTCCTCTGTTCAGTTTAATTGCACAGAAAAATTTATAACAATCCGTGGCTGTCTTCGTCGCAGAAATGTAACTAAACCAGAAAGCAATTAATTATAGTTTTTAAGTTTTTTTTTTAATCTCAAAAGTAAATTCAAGCTTGTATTATTGCCTCTATGAGATAAGATATGTGACCAATTTACGGTCCGTGTACTACAGACATGAAGAATGAACACAATAGACCTAAATCCGAAACGTCGAACGTGTAAAGAATATACGAGTGTTGAATTCACACAAAAGTGTTCACATATCGTGTTTCACGGCATACGTTTTAAAATTTAGTACACGTGACAGATCAAGGTGAAAAGTATGGCAATGTTTAGGATACTTCACACGTCTGAAGTGTTCTATAGTATATATTCAAAATTTAAGAAAATACGGAAATGAAAATTAAAATTCTGTTTAAACCGATTTAAACAATTTTAATTAAATGTTTGAGATGCACAAGAAAGTGGCCAGAGAATATAAGGAGAATTTTAGAGGAATTTTAAAATACCTTGAAGTAACTTAAATTCTATAGAATCAAATGAAATCACTTAAAATATATTGATATTCTTCAAAATTATTCTCAATGCCTCGAAATCGTTTCAAATACATATTTCAAACTTTCTTGGAATTTATTAGTTTTGAAATATCTGAAAATCTCTTGAAATGTCAAATCTTGCGAAATCTCTTAAAAATCCTTAAACTCTGTACTTTCTATTAAGACACTTGAAATCTCTCAAAAATTCCAAACAACACAGAGTAAATAATTTCTCCTAGTCTGGTTATATATTGACCATAATGTTACCCAAAAAACATTTTCTTTGAAGCAAAGAACACTCAGAAAAATATTTTATGCAACAAAATATGTTTTGTTGGCTGAAATAAATTTTTGTTAGTTTAACAAAATGTTTTCTTGACCCAACAACAATTTGGTTGAGCCAACAAAAAAATTTTGTTGCATAAATACCAACAAAATTATTTTTTTGTCCGAACCAAACCTTTTTCTCAGTGAAACTTTATTTGAATCAAAGAAATCATAGTATTGATATACGGTCAAAGAAACATTTCCTTGATTCAAACAAATTTTCTTTGAATTAAAAAAACAGTTTCTTTAAATTAAAATAATTCAAAACAATTTTGTTTGAATCAAGCAAATTTATTTGAAAAGAAAGAAAGTGTTCTTTAATATAAAGAAAGTTTAAATTTGAGTTATTAAAATAAAAGTTTTTATTAAAAACAAGTTTTTTTTCCGAGTGTAAAACAGAAAAATTTTAGTTATTTTTACCAAAAATTGTTACATTCATTAAAAAATCGTATATTAAAATGACGATAAGATTGTCAACCAAAATCTTCTCATACTTTTAATTAGAATTTATGTAGTAAAGCCATATTTAACACTGTTTTCTGGTTAGAATAAAGCCAGAGTTGGTCATTCTAAGCAGAACTTCTTTTGAGTGTACTTAATGGAGATGAAGTGAAAATAATGATATAGTGAAAGAGAAGGCGGAAGTTATGTAAACCCTTAGGGGGAACATTACAATAAAGAAAAAGAAGACTTCTGAATGGTGAAGAGACTATAGGGAATATATGCGAGGACTGTAAATATCTACAGCCGTTTTGTACGTACATCTCGAATATACAATAAAATCTGTATATAAAACTGTACTTTTTGCAAAGTACAGTTCCTTCATAACTTTTTATTGTCGTGTTTTTACATTTTTTTTTTATAATAATGAGACAACTTCTGTAAACCCGCTTTTCCGAGACATCTTTTGTCGAAGGCAGCAGGTTTTCACGGGATTGCAGGATTTGTTCTTCTTCACGACGAGCAAGTTAACTCGTACCAATAATGAGGAGAAGCGAGAAGAAATATTTGGAGGCTCACGTCAGAGAATCCCGTTACGGTTAGGTGTCCAACTGCCCAGTTCATTCCACGAATTCCACCAATTTCTAGCTTATTATTTTTCTCCAAATTGACTTTTTAATACTATTTCTCCGTCGGTTATTATCTTTTATATTTTATCATGGGAAAAATCTGATGATCGAAGTGATCCTTAACGTTTCTACCAAGGGCCAGAATTTTATTTTCATTTCGAATAACATCGTAAAGAAAAGTAGGTTTAAAACGTTTTCAGAGAATTAAATAAATTCTTGCATATAAAGTTGAGTTACATAGTTGAGGATGCTCCTTAATAAAAAGATGAGACTTGGTAGATAGTAAAGTCAGTGTGTTTCTAGCCTACTAGCATTCGATATCCGCAGGTGCAGAAAATTTTTTACAAAGCTTGCCACAAACTACGTGTACGCGGTTAGTCGAGATTACGGGCTTGTAGCTCGCAACTCGAGTTACACTTGGTTTTTCTTCTGTTTCCGCTCCAGATACAGACAACCAGGTCGTATAACCCAGCTTGCACCGATTATGGCAGGCTTGGCAGGGCAGTCAAGTCGTACTGGACTGAGGACTTCTGATGACTGAGCCATGCTGGGCCAAGCTGTGCTTTTACGTACATAATTCCCACTCTTACATTTGTAACTTGTCCAGAAGTGTGGAAACGCGATAAAGTCGTTGGTTGGCTCTTCCAGTAAAATAAATCCACATAAAAATATGAAGAATAGATGAAGAATGTCATAATTAAGATTTCTTTATCAAGGAAAGGCCCCATGAGTTAGATGGAATTCTTTCAGCATGTCTCGCAAAAAAGAAAGCAAAAACAATGCAGACAAAAATTTGAAAGGGCTCTAAAGGTTTACAAGTGTGAAAAATCGCGCGAGATAAAGTTAGAAAGAAGATGGATCTTTTCTTTGGCACATAGATATGCCCTTTTGCGAGTTGGGTTTCACATCTTCTCACTCCTCTCAGGACTATCTTGTCAACATTCATCTTGGGCTGCGCCATCCATTTACTTTTGAAGCTCGTTATTTATCTCCGATTTTTTGTCCTTATTGTCTAGCCCCTCTTAAACGAAAGTATTCTGATAAATGACTGCACATAGTTTCTGCGCCGCTCTGTGCGCTTTCCAAAAAAAAAAAAAAAAATAAAAAAAAATGATAATGGGGAAAGTCAAGTCAACACCTTGTAGGCACTAGTAGGTAAGGTTTGTGCGAGTTAGCAATATTGTATTGTCGGTAGTAGAATGCAATGTACAAAAGGTTAATGCCAATTTACACAGGGAAAACATGTTGTATAAGAAACATGTATAAGAACTTTCAGTACACCTGAAAGTATATTTTAAGTGTCAGCTTAAAAGGAGCATGATAATCAATTGATTAATCCGGAATTTTGAAATTGTCAAATGAAATACCACCTGGGACTAGATGTTCACTTGCACTTGAGTACTTGGGTTCTTGTGTTATGTAGTACAAGCTACCTGTTGCGAGTATGTAGCTACATGCATGGGTGCACAATTCCACCAACACGACGTGACGACGAGAAACAATTCATATGATAGGGCGAGTGAGGAGAGGCTGTCGGAGACGCTCTACGTACAAATTACTGTATTGCGTGTGTCTGCTCGATCTCTGTCCCTGTCACACTTGTGACGTCCCTCTCATCCTTAGTTTGTCTTATTTTTGCAGGCCTATCCTTTATTTAGTATAACGAGGTACTGCAATCCTACCTATGTATTACAGCATCTTTTCTGATATAGTTGATGATAAGCAGCAAAGTGTTATGATTTTATGACGCAAACAGAATTTTAATGAAGATGACCGTTGAAAAAAATTTAGTTAAACGAAAAACACTTCTTGATGCGGCTAGAAAATATCAATGACCAGTGTTGGATAGTAACTTGTTACAAGTAACTAAGTTACTAAAAAGTTACGTTATTTGTAACTTTTAGGGTAACGTAGTTACTATTTTTAACAACTAACTGTAACGTAACTTAGCTGCGATTTTTGCGGTAACTTATAACTTAATTTTAGTTACTTTGAAGTTACTTTGTGTTTTTTTTATATCTCTTTTTTATGGTCAATTTACATTTTTTTCTAATAAAAAAGAAAGAAATTAAAGATTCTAATTTGAAAATCGCGCGGTTTTAAATTATTTAAATTATATAATATAATAATAAAAAATAAGTTTATTAATCTTACATTAATTATTTTTATTTTTAAATTAAAAAATTAAGGAAGCAAAAAAGTAACTTTTTAGGTAACTTGAAGTTACTTGTCTAGTAACTAGTTACTCAAAAAAAAGTAACTTATCCAACACTGTCAATGACCCATTAATAATGGGTTCACTGATTTAACAAATGATTTACACAAAACAATCAACTTTTTTCATGCAAATTATCAGGGTGTCTAGTGTGCGGAAATTTAAGGAAATCCCAGAATGGTCCGAATAATCAATGTAAATATTTCTATTTGACACTTAAAACTTTTGTTAAATCTCGAAAAATCCCTTCTATCCTTAAAATCACTTAAATTTTGTTTGAAATCCCTTTAACTTCTTTAAAATTGTATTGAGTTGAAGTTTCAGACGTCTAGTCTGACGAAAATTTTTCTGTATTTCATTTTTTTTACATTCGTTAAATTAGGAATATTTTATAAAGATTTCAAGAGATTTCGGGGAATTTCAAGATATCTTAATCAACTTCAAAGGATTTTTTAAAAAATCCAAAAGAGAATAAGGATTTTCAAGAGTTTTCACAAGATTGCAAGGGATTTTTATATAAGAGTTTGAAAAAGTTATCAAAGGTTCGTTCCAGAGATTCTTAGAAATTTCTACAGATTTCACAAGATTTTATTTGTAATAAGTGATTGTAAGGAATTTCAATAGATTTTCAAAAGATTTCAAAACATTCTAAGTCATTTTAAGAAATTTCAGGAAATTTATTTTAATGTGGAAAAGTACGTCAAATAAAATCATTTAAAATTACTTGAAATTCTTTTAAAACTTTTAAATCTTCTGTAAATGTCTTGAAATGTCTTAAAATCTCTTCAAATATCTTTAAATATCTTAAAATCTCTTAAAATTCCTTAAGAATCCCTTTAAATTCCTAAAATCAATCGAAATCTCTTAGCATCCCTTGACATTCCTTAAAATTACTATAAATCTCTTGAAATCCTTTTATAATTTTTTAAATCTTATAAAATCTCTTGCTATTATTTAAAATCTCTTAAAAATTTCTCTAAAATTGCTAAATAAAAATGTTGTGTTTTGCGAACAGTGTACATTTTCTCATTATTATTATTGCAATAAATATAAAAAAATCGTCTAACTGGACGTCTGAAACTTCAACCCAATTAAAATTGTTTTATATCTTTCAAATTTTCTCAAAATTCGCTACACTGTTAGAAATATATTGAAAATTCAACTACTTTTGATTGAATATTCATTCAGCTACGGTAATTGTAAAAAACTTCAACTAAAGTAATTGAAGTTTTTTTTTACAGTGTATCACGCAGAAAAAAACTTGTTTTAAATCAAAACTTTTATTTTAATAACTCAAATTTAAAATTTCTTTATGTCAAAGAAAACTTTCTTTCTTTTAAAATAATTTTGTTTGATTCAAACGAAGTTTCTTTGATTAAACAAAATTATTTTAATTTAAAGAAACTGTTTGTTTAATTGAAAAAAATTTCTTTGGCCGTATATCAATACTATGATTTCTTTGATTCAAATAAACTGTTTTCTGGGTGTAAAATCGATTAAAATCTCTTAAATTCTCTAAAATCCCTTAAAATCTCGTAAAAAATTCCAATGGAGCAAATTGCGCATTTCGTAACCCACTGTGCATTATATAATGATTCATGCATAGGGACCTTATATTTATAAGCGTGAAAAATGGGCAAAATTTAGTAGACACTCTGATTATCCACCTCAACAGCCTCTCGCTTATACTCATACTTATTAGCCGTCGATAAAAACCGCCCGAGCCTGATTTGGCAATACTGGATTAGGACTTGTAGAATAATTATGACTCGTATGCAAATAGTATGTATAGATAATCTGAATTTACGGTTGCTGTGTCGACATCATGGGTGTTTTCGAACATCATCTTTTAGGGAATGTCCCCTCGAATGTCCCTCAAGAAAAAAAGTACAATAATTGATCCTGGGATGAAGTTCAACCTATTTTCAATTCCCATACTATATAATATATCCATCGTCTCCCATTAAGTATAAGATTTTATCCCAGGTGGCAGCCGCCGCGCCGTTCTCTGAATGACCGTGCAAATATCTAACCTAACCGAAGTCTCCGCCTCTGCTCTGGACCTGCAAGCATATGCATGCAACTTTTCTCGTACATATGTGCGGAGACTCGTTGTAAGTAACCTTGGCTGTCCCCACTGTGACAGAACAAGTTCAAGCTGTCACTGAACTTCAGGCTATCTACGCCTCGACTTGGCGTCTCGTTGGTCTCGCACCCTGCCCTGATACCCACCTCAGATGTATCAGAACATTCTGCTCTTCTCCACCAACTACATCTTTCAAACCTTATTAGCAAAATGAGAAAACTAAGGCATGAGTTCGATGTTAAGTTGTTAATATAGGAGATCTGATTTTCTGTATCCTTACTAGTTAAAAAACAGGTTTTGGAATGTGCCCTTTGGCAAGAGTCTAGCTAGCTTGTATGAACTCTTAGATTATGTAAAAAAAAGTCTCTCAACTCCTCCCTGTTCGTATGTCACTCTTAATTGAGCATCATCTAACGAGCACAAGGTTTCCGGAAGAACATCATTTGATGACTTGTGTGGGTATAAAACGACAACGCACCTTATTTTTTATCCCTAACGTAACAAAACGCATGACTGTGAAATGGAAAGGAGTTGTTACTGAATAACTAAAAATACACTCTGGGGTATAACAATAATTTAGTATCTTTTCGTTCGATCTGAACACTTGAGTAAAGTCATCGTCAGCGGCGGGTCGCTTCCGGGTATTTATGCAAAGTGTAAACATTTAGAAATAATAAGAAAACAACCCGGATGTTTTGGTAAGCAGTGATGAGAAGGAAGCTAGTGAAGGTATTAACGTCCATCGTATGAATTAATATCGTTCAGGCGTGAACTTAATTAATATCAGTATCGATGTCAACTGCGATCGGTGCAAAGCCGTTGAAAACTTGTCGTGAAAGAGAAGACATCTGGTTCCTTGCGTCACGTGTCGAATGTCGTCATACTCTTTTAAGCATGTCATGCTGATTTGGTTATTAATTATGAATATGTGTCTGATCTCAGTCGGAGGATCTCAGGATGATTAAAAATTACTAAAATTTTTCTCCGGGACGGAAAATCAAATTCCGAAGGTTTCGATGTTGGAATCATGTGGAATTTGCGAGCAAAGACTAATATCGAGAATGAGTCCGAGATTTCTCGTCCTCTGTTTCTCGCATCATCTTCAGCCTTGCGTTATCCTCTCTGGATGGCCGCGGTTCTTTACATGCTCATACACACGCTTTGTAGCACACAAGACGACCTTCGTGGCGAATAATTATGTACAACATTTTTCAATGTTGCTGCTTCTACCTTTTGACGCCGTTGTTACTTTCTACCGGGCTTTGCCTCCTTAAACTCGTCCCGCAGCTACTTCTTCTTCTTCTTTTGCTTTTTCCGCCCTTACATTTTCATCCCCTCTGCTTCTTCTTTTTCTTCTTGGCAAGTTTGCATGTCTTCAATCAAGACGGGACTTCATTCGATGAAAACGTTGAATGAGCACCGAATTGATTTTAAGATTGTCTAGTCTATCCTCATTAACAGCTTCATGAGAATGAAAAACGGTTGAAATCGAGTATGCCTTCAGTACTCGTCAAGAAGTTCTTCCTCTTAGCTTTTATGCATAATATATTGCTTTTTTTTTTGCAAGAAACCTATCCTTTGTCCAAATACTTCTCTCAGCTTTTATCCTTTTCACACTTTTTTTTTCTCCGGTATTGTTTTCTCATACTTGAGTCGTAAACGTGTCTCTGAAATAGGCCCGGGAATACTTTTGCCCCAAGTTATTTTCTACTTGATATTCTACGGACGAGTATATCTTGCAATTCATTATGGTGTAAGAGTCCTTGAAGAGGTAGAATTCAGAATCGAGTTTGTTGAATTCGAGATATTTTTAAAGGTGAATCTCCATCCGCGAGAAGGAAAAGAAGATTTTATTCGTTGGTGTCAAAGACTCCTTGATAAAGAATCAAATTTATGAATTGGAGAACAATCAAAGAGGAAAAATTAGAAGTCGAATGGCTTCTATCTTCTATTTATGAATCAAGATATTTTATGTCTCAAAATCTGAAATCAGCAAACAAGATACGGGAATCTCTTAAAGTATCCGTAAAAGAATATCAGTTTATCATGGAATCGAAAACAGCGGTCGACCTGCTGGCATTCAGTCATTCGTAACGAGAGGCAGACTTTCGATTTCAGTATCGAGGTCGTTAAATTATACGTATCTCGATCGACGAGTGGATTTAATGAAACACAGTGACTGGTCAAGACGAAGACTATAATAACTGGATTTAGTAGAACAGACGAGTTGAGAGAGTCTCTCTTTCATCTTCTGCTTAAGAATAACGCAGTATGGCGCTCAGACAGCCATTCGTTCAACAAAGTTGAAATGAAAAAGGTCAATACAAAACCTTCAGACATTCTGAAACTCCAAGTCTCGAAGAACGTGCTGAGTGCGCGTAGTAAATCGGAGAAATGTATGCCAGTGTGGTTAGGTCAGCCTCCTGGACGTCTGATTATACTTTTGGCCGAGTCAAGGTCAATCCTTGACTTACCACGTCCTGTTATCTTCTTTATGACCAAAGGTACCTGTACAACCCTTCTGCAAAAATGGAAACCCGAAATTTGTAATCCGGCAAAGACAAGTTGAATAATTGATAATAATTAGCACCTCTTAATAAATATTATACATAACAAGTTGTATCAACTTTTGTACTCATTCAATGAGCACTTTGCTTCCTGTAAGCAAATCTGATTTGCTTCCTCATAGAGGAAGCATTAAGTATTTTTTACATCAGCATTAAATTTTGATTATTTGAGAAGTTATATTCAAAAAATTCATTTTCGAAAATTACAATAAAGCATAACTTTCTTATTTTTTAATGAAATGCATTAATGATACAGGTCAATCGATTCGTCTCGACATAAAGAATATTCATTTTCCTTAGGTCAACTCAAAATTTTAATTATTTGAAGACATAAAGCGAAAAATTAACTTTCAAAATTATAAATAAACATAACTTCCTCATTTTTTAATGAAATGCATTAATCATATAGGTCAATCGATTTGTCTCGATGAAAGGAATCTTCATTTCCCTTAAACTAGCTTTAAATTTTCAATATTTCAGAAGTTATAGTGGAAAAATGAATTTTACGAAAATTATAAAAGTACATAGAACTTGTAAAATTAAATATTTTGTTAAACCCTTATAAGAAATTCAATTAGGTATATAGTGGAATAACTATGTAAAATTTTCAAGAAATTGCTGTATCGTGACACACATACACACACATGCATACATACATACATCCGGACATTTTTTCAGATCATCATATTAGATATATTACCCTTGAAATATGTTGAAAAAAACCTTTTTTAGGAAACTGGATTTTGTCACTACTACAAAGCTTCCTCTATGAGGAAGCAAAAATGACAAAAATACATTCTATATAATTAAAATAGGCGTTACGATATTTCGACTTTGACTCTATCATCTTAAAATGAAAATTCACATTTTTAATGTGAACACGGAGAAAAAATTCAGATACATGTAAAAAATTTAATGTCACAATATACTCACTCTTAATATCTAGATATACATCCTAAATATCTAGATATTAATCCTAAATATCCATAGATATTCATATTAAATGTACAAAAAATAAATTTATCCATAATATCTAAGATATTGAGGCTGAATATCCAGATACTCCGACTGAATATATCTTAGATGGCTGTCGTATATAGTTCACTATCAAAGATATTAAGCCTGAATATCCATTTTTTTCTGTAAAGAAATTTCAAGAGGTTGCTAGAAATTTTTAGAGATTTTCACTAATTTTAATATGAATTATTATTTTAAAGATTTATATATATATTTTTAATGATTTTTAAGTGATTTTTACGAAATGCAAGAGATTTTTAGGATATTAAACCGATTTTGTAGAATTGTATGGGATTTTAGGATATTTTGTGAAATTTTAAGAGATTTTAAAAGCTTTGTAAGAGTTTTATGAGGTTTTAAGCAATTTTATGAGATTTCTATAAAATTTTAAGTGATTTTAAGAGATTTTTCTGTTATTTAAATGATTTTGTAAAAATTTTAAAGAATTTCATGAAATTGGATAAGATTTCTATGTAATATTTTTAAGGGATATAAAAGATATAAAGAGAGTTTAAATGTTACCATAAAATTTCAAGAATTTTTCTGGGAATTTTAAGAGATTTTAAAGTTTGTCATGGAATTTCAAAAAGTTTCTAGGAATTTTTAGAGATTTTCATGAATTTTAACGTGGATTTCAGAAGATTTATGAGTTTGAAAATTTTCCTCAAAATTTTAAGGGTTTCATGGAATTTGAAGATATTTCTACTACTCTTAATGGATTTTAAAGGATATAAAATGGATTTAAATTGTTATCATTGAATTTAAAAGAATCTCAAGAAGTTTCTGAACATTTTTAGAGATTTTCACGAAGTTCATGTATAATTAAATACGACAGATCCAAGTTGTATTCTGATGGGATTAAATTTGAGAAAGAGTTGTTATTAAAACTAAAATAGAATGTAGTGCATTATCATCATGTGTGAGAATTGACTAAACTTCAAAGGAAATTATCTACCCTCTCCAACGTTATCTGATAAGAAAAACGTTGAATTTGAACGTAGATATGATAATGATTAAAAACTGGGAAAATTACTGTAAACATAGCGACATAGGTGTTTGCATTCTTCTTCTATTGCTTGTATTACTCTCCTTGTTTTTAAATACATTTCTTCAAAGAGAGAAATGTTATCATGTTATCAATGAGAGTTAAAAGGAATATTTATTTGTTATTTCTAGTTCTAATGCAGTTTGAAATTGATTCGCGAAGAAAATGTATATTATCCTCTATAGTAGGTTGATCATTCCTTGCAGGATATTACACATGTGTAGCGCAGGACCTGTTTTACAATCTTAAACAACTGGTTTCCTTTTTTGAATAAATTATTCAGTGCTGAAGCTGTGTCAGAATTTTCGACCGGTTAGTCTAATTTATCGGAGTTAAGGTTAAGAGAGCTTATTATAAAGGAAGGTCATGCAGGTTTAATTATTTAGATTATAGGAAAAACAGGGCGGCGACTTGACCGGAAAACCGGGAAATCATCAAAATCGGTTAAGATTTTAGATTTTAACGAATTTCAATGATTTTAAAGAGATTTTAAAATATTTCAAGAGAATATTTTTGAAATCAATTAAAATGTCTTAAAATCTTGAATTCTTCAGAAATCCATTAAAATTTCTTATACAATCACTTAATATCACTTAAAATCCCTTAAAATCGTTTGAGATTACAATAATCTTTAAATACTGTGAAATCTATATAGAAATTTGAACATCCTTTTTATAGCTTTTTTCAAACACTTTTAAAAATTCGGAAAAATTATTTAAAATAACTTAAAACTTCCTATATAAAATCCCTTAAAATTCCTTTCAGTCACTTGAAATACCTTTTTTTGATATTCTTAATTCAATAAATGGAAAAAAAATTTATTCGTCAGACTAGACATCGGTAACAACTTCAACCCAATTCTATATGAGAGAAAGTATTTATAGTTATAGAAAGTATATTTCAGTAAATTTATAGAAATATAGAAGCTATATTTATAGCAATTACTTATAGAAAGTAAATATAATTATATTACATGTAGTTAACCCGGAAAATTTTATTGAGAAACAATCGGCAATTTAAAATCGACGCCAGCTGAAAGGTTTGAGTGTACAAGTGTGTAAGAACGTCTTCTTTTTGAAAAAAAAGAAAAGAAGATGCATGAACTTGGAACAGTAGAGGTGAGTGGGCTGACGTTTACTGATGATGAGGTTGTTACTGCAGAAAAAGAGAATGATTTACACAGTAGAGTAGACTGAATATTATTGCAGATATAGTACAGTTCTAAAGATCAATTCAACATCGAGCAGGTAGAAAATTTCATCTATCCTGGAGGTCTATTCCTCCTGATGGTTTAAATAGGGGACAATGAGCCTCTTAAGATCCCAAATAGCCTATTGTTCCCGCGAAAAATTGATTTAGGCACATAATATGCGGTTGAATAAGGCACCAGCAGTGTGGTATCGAAATGAGACTTGGAGATGTCAGGAAAAGGATAGGAAGAAAGTGAACACGTTGGCATGTGATTCCTGAGATGTGTCTGCGGTAAAACGGTAATGGACAAGGTCAGTGATGGGTGGGTTCTTAAGGAATGTGGGATGGAAGAAACGTTGATTGATAGAAATGAAAGAAAAAAAAGAAAGAATAAAAGAAAAAAAGAAAAAAAGAAAAAAAAACATTGAAATGGTTTGACCATCATGTTGAGAGAATGGATGAAGAACGTTTAAGACAGCAAGTATATTTAAGCAAAGTGACCGGTTGCGTGCAGAGGTTGCTCAGAGAAAGAAAGGTTTGGGTATGTGAATGGGTAAAATTCTTCAAAATCTTTAGCAGAGAAACATGGATAGAATCGGGCGGCGAACATCGTTTTCGGCAAAAAGAAACTGGCGATAGGTTTTACACAGAAACAACAGAGAAGCGAAAATTTGTTGCGGGTAAAACTTTCAAGATGGGTAAAGTTGAATTTTTTCGCATCTAAGCAAAAGAAGGTGCAATAAGTTGACAGAGTAACCGTACCTGCTGATGATTCAATTATAAAAATGAATGCTGTAAGAATGGCATTTTTTTATAAGTCTGTCAATCAAGAATTTAGCCTGCGGTATGCATGGAAACAAGCAACTGCACGGTTGCTTACCTGTGGTATAGAGCTGTATTATCGAAGCAGCACACTACGATACATCCATAGAATTGCCTCTCGCGCACGCATTTGCACACTGTATCGAGCACATGCATGCTCGCGTATTCTCAGAATGTATGACGCAGAGGTTGAGACCTACCGTTAGTCGCGCGATAAACCAAGGCACTCAGATATTACCTTTCAGGAGATATGCGGGTATGCGAGCTTATATTCGTTCCCTGCAGGGTGTCTCAAAGTTCAGACGACCCAAAATACAGAAGCAACTTACAACTGGAACCAGCTTAGGGCAAACAGGAAAAGTGTATTCGATAGGCACTTTATGCTCGCAGATAACATTGATAAAACCGGCTTGAAAAGAATTGAGAACAGGACGTGGAAATTGCAAATTGAAGCAGGAGTAGTCGTATATCTAGTGCAATTAGTACTTTGAACCAATTTCTAGCACTCCTTCATTGAAATCGATGAGATTTCATCTAGCCAGTTTCACTCCATCCACTTGAGAGTCTTCTAAACGTTTTCTCGAGTGCAATTGCACTGGGAACCGGAATTTTAATCCCACAGTGCACTTGGCACAGAGAAACGACTGTTATTGAAGTGGCCTCCTTGGCCGCAGGTCCACATCTCTGGATCGTAAAAAAGCACTTATCTGTGCAGAGTTGTTGCATCGCTATAAGATTGTGGCCGCACGGTCTCCAAGTTCGACATGCGCATGGGCTCACGAAAGCGATGAGTGTATCGAGAATATCGCACGATTTCACTCACGGTCTCTATTCTCTGAATCTCTGTCTGCCACCAACCCTATTTGATCGTAAATCCTATATACTTTTCAAGTTCAGGTCACTAGTTTCCTCTTTCTCTCTCTCTCTCTCTCTCTCTCTCTCTCTACAGGAATTTACAATAAAGGAATTTTCTAGGTACAATTCACCTTATTGGGTCATTGGCAAGATTCATTTTGCAGCATACTATCTACTTAATTTCCTTTTTCGTTTATACGGAAGAGTGGATGAATGGTCTCGCAAGTTTGCCACGTGCATTTGCAAATACGGTTTATGCTTTATACCAGATTAATTGTAAGCCGAGAGTGTCTTCGCTCAAGTGGACTGAGGGCGATTGGTGCGGGTGCATACTTGGATTCCAATCCTCTTTTACGGAGACGACGCGACGCGACGCCCAGAGTGCAGTCGTCGTTAGCTCCCAAGGCCCGGCCATCGTAATTACCGTGCGAGTCTGTTTCTATACCTCGTCGTGGCTTTTTTCTAGCTAGGATTCTAGGAGAAACTTCGCGTCGGCCACAGACAATCGTCCCATTAGCCAGCGATTCCAACTATGTGGACCCAAACTAGAGAGCCAGAGGAGTCAAAGAGCCAACGAGCGTATAGAGTTGCGGCGTTGGCGTTGCTTGTGCAGAACCAACGCCAAGATGACCTTTCCAAGGTTGGTTGGAGTTCCACCTACCTAACGCAGCATTTACTCTAGTTAATCTATCAGCGACTGTAGCTGGTTGGCCAGATTTCTGTGGCTGTAGGTTTCTAGCAACACGTCGCGCGACTTGCTACCGAGTGCATTCTTCTTTGCTTTTTGCTAGAAAAGACAAGCATATTCCCAAGGTTCTTATTACGCGATTCCATTAGACTCTTCGCGGATCCTTCACAGAGAGAACTCCCAACTCTGTAAACCAGGTCCGGGATGCCTGCGGGATGGGATGCTACCCGAGACTCCGATGACCACGATGTTTATCCGTTTTAAAAAGGAAAGACTGACGTTTATATTGTTAGCTATTTACTTATATACCTTTTACATGGAGGTCTCCTCTACTTTTCCACATGCTATGATAATTCCTTATTTAATCTAACATGCGCTTATTTTTCTTCTCAGTTCACTGCAAAATTCTTAAGTTTATCGCACCTTTCACTCAACTGAAAATTTACAACTAGTCCAATCGGGCTAAAGCATAAGAGTATAATTTACTGACGCCATAAGGAAACATAGCTCTGCATCCATAAGTAATCGATTCTACAATCGTTAGACAATCTTCCCAATATTTATATCCTTTATTTCGCGGTTCTTGAAATTATTCACTTTTCGGCAATGAAACATGAAGAAGTACGTTAATATCGTTCTGGATTCGAACCGGCTGAAGAATTTCAGGTATAGTTAGGTTGACCTCGTACTCGTATCATGCGATAAGCATGTCGAAGGCTGAAGCGGTAACGGTTCTCTCGCATATGGATGTACAATTGTAGCTCCTATGGCTCGATCTTATGCATAACATTGAATCTGCTATCTGCCATTCGCGAATAAGTCCCTTTCTCGTTATCATTAGCCAAAAATAAATTAAATAACTTTGGTACAATGGGAAAGTATTGAATAAATGATACAATTTCTTTTTTAAAGAATATGAGCTTTTCAGATAAAATGTTGTCATGCATTTCCTGACATGTCATGGCCTTAATGCGCATAACAAACCGCAGAGAAATGGAAGTTAGTCTAAAACAAAATGAATAAGTTGGTGCGACGATAGACGCACAAGGCGCAAAACCCCACCCTATTACCGGCCTGAGTTGCAAGTTGCAATTGCGGCTGCTGCCTCCACTGTTTCTGCAGATAATCCACGAACCCACTATGCAGTATGCCTGCTGGGACTCATCCGCATTCCGCCTTTCGCATTCGTTAAGAATCCTGCCCACATCTCAGTCTCTCACTACACCAACACTGACATCTTCTAAAGGACAAAATTTTAGTATGCATACTAAAAATTGTAATTTTTAAGTTCAACATATATTATTGATTTCAAAAACTCTAAAACCTACACGGTAAAAATTATTTTCTTAGATTTTAAAACAGCACAGAAAAAACAAGGACTGAAAGTGTTTACAGCTGAAATCAGTTTTTAGGCTGAATTTCAGTCTTAAGGGCATGTGATACTTTACCATAAGAACAAATTAGTTATATCAATTATACATTCATAATAATAAATATTCTTAGCTAATAAAAGTCAATAAACCTCCGTCTATATGAGTAGAAGGTTTGTTGACTCTTATTTACTAAAAATATTTATTATTATGAATGTATAATTGGTATAACTAATTTGCTCTTATGGTGAAGTATCACATGCCCTTAAGTCAGTTTTTAGTCTTGTTTTAAGACGAAGAAATCTAAAAACAAGACTTCTTAGTCTTAAAACAAGACTAAAAACTGACTTAAGACTGAAATTCAGCCTAAAAACTGATTTCAGTTGTAAACACTTTCAGTCCTTGTTTTTTCTGTGCTGTTTTAAAATCTAAGAAAATAATTTTTTCAGTGAATTTTATGAGATATTAGAAAAGAGTTTATTAATTTTTAGAACAGATTTCGAAAATCTTTAGAAACCTGTTCTAAAAATTAATAAACTCTTTTCTAATATCTCATCAAATTCACGGAAAAAATTATTTTCTTAGATTTTAAAACAGCACAGAAAAAACAAGGACTGAAAGTGTTTACAACTGAAATCAGTTTTTAGGCTGAATTTCAGTCTTAAGTCAGTTTTTAAACAAGACTTAAAACAAGACTAAAGACTGAAATTCAGCCTAAAAACTGATTTCAGCTGTAAACACTTTCAGTCCTTGTTTTTTCTGTGCTGTTTTAAAATCTAAGAAAATAATTTTTTCCGTGTACCCAGTGGGCAAACAAACATTGTCATCTGAAAAACGTCATCCTACACTATAAAAAATTGTGGAAATTCTTCCTACGAAATAGTAGGAAATATTTCCAAAACTAGTGGGAAAAGAAATTGTTCCTATGAAATATTTCCGAAATTCATGAGAAAAATCTTTTTCCGAAGAAAATTGGTAATAGTTCCATAAATATCGGCAAATTTTCCATAAATACTGGATAATTTCTGAAAAGTTCGGAAATATATCCACAATGTTCGGCAAATTATCACATTTCCGAAAAATTAGGAAATTATTCAAATGTTTATGGGGAAATTTTTACAACATTGGCATTTTTCCATGAATATTGACAAATTTTCCGAAAAGTTAGGAAATTCATCCAGAACAAAAATTCATCCAACAAAAAATTTATAAAGAACGTCCTAAATACATCCTTAGAATGCAGGGTGTCTACTTACGGGAAAAACCGGGAATACGCTTGGAATTTTTTTGAAGAACCTACTTTTATAAACTATTTTTGTTTTCTGTCATAGGAAAAAATGTCTGCCAAAGAAATAAGTTAATACACTTCAGTTATTGTTTCATATTTTATAATTTGATTGAGTAACTTAGTTGCTCAAAATTCAGTTTGATTAGTAGTTGAGTAAATACTTGCAGTATTGCACTGTATAACTTTTATAATTTATGTAACAAATTTTAGAAACTATCCAAAGATTTGGAAGGATTATAAATAATTTCCAGGTATTCTCTGAGATTCTCTAGGTTTTTAATGATTTCAAGATATTTTCAATAATTATAAAGGATTTTAAGAGTTTTTTAAGGAAGATTAGGAAATTCAATGAATTTGTAAAGAATTCTAAGGAATTTTAAAGGATTTTAAAACGCTTGTAAAAATTTTAAGAAATTTTGATTTTTCAAAGTGATTTTAAGGGATTTTAATGTTCCTCATGGAATCTTAAATGTTTTCATAAGATTTTTTTTATGAATTTTTAAAAATTTTGTAGAATTTTAGGGAATTTTGAAAAGTTTTCGAAAATTTTAAAAGATTTTTTTACGTATTTCAAAGGATTTAAAGGTTTTTTCGTGGAGTTTTAAAGGATTTTATGAAACTTGTAAGAATTTAAAGAAATTTTTATTATTTTAAAGTGATTTTAAAGAATTTAAATGTTCCTCATGGAATTTTAAACGATTTCACAACATTTTTATGATTTATAAAAGATTTTATAGAATTTTAGAGGAAAAGTTTTCAAAAATTGTAAAAGATTTTTACGTATTTTAAGAGATTTTAATGTTTTTCATGAAATTTTAAAAATGTTTGTAAAAATTGCATGTAATTTTGACATTTTATAAATTATTTTAAGGAATTTTAATATTCCTCATAGAATTAAAAAAATTTCAAGTCATTTTTACATTCTCATCAAAGAATGTATTATTGATTTTTAAAAGATTTTGTGAAATCTTTTATTTCAGGAGTTTTTCTTTAGAGATTTTAATGCACATTAGAAAATTTTACAGAATGTCACTAGATTTTTATGATTTGTAAAAGATTTTGTATAATAATTGTAAAGGATTTCATGGAATTTTAAGATATTTAAAGATGTTTTTTCAGGAATTTCAAGAAATTTCAATGAACTTTAAGAGATTTCAAAAGTTGTTGTACACTGTTAGAAATATGTTGAAAATTCAATCATTTTTCATTTACTATGATTGAAAATTCTACTACTTTTGATTGAATATTCATTCAGCTACGGTAACTGTAAAAAACTTAAACTGAAGTAATTGAAGTTTTTTTACATTGTAAATTTGTGAAATTTTTATGAATATTAAATATGTTGTGAAGTGATTTTAAATTTCAACAGATTTAAAGTGAAAGTGTCTGAAAGTTAGGGAAAAGTCAGGGAATTAAAAAAATTAAATCTTGTGGCCAGCCTGCCTTAGTTTATTCTTAAAAAGAGTAAAAGTATTATATAGATAAATAATATATAATAACCCAGTGAGCAAAAATACATTGTCATCCTTAGGACGTCTATGACAGTCCAATTCATGTCCTAAAGACGTCTCACGTCCAAAAGACGTCTTTTTGACATTATTTTGACTGACATGTCATGGACGTCCTAAGGATGTCTTTAGGACGTGCTCAGGATGTCAATATCTTTTTACCCTCTGGGAAACTCTATAATATGTTGGATTTGTTGATTTAATATGTTAACTTCATAATAGTAAATGTATGATGTAGCATTAAAGTGTGCTTTTACTTTCTTGGAAAATCAGAGATTTAGCCTTGAAAAACCGGGAAAACGCCTGGAATTTGAACCGATTGAATCAGTAGACACCCTGTGAATGTCCAAAAGATGTTTTTATGACATCAATTAAACTGACATGGACGTCCTAGGGATGTCTTCAGGACGTCCTTAGGATATCAATGTATTTTTGTCCACTCTGGGTAGAAAAATATAAAAACAATTTAAAGTAATTGTACCCGTGCAGAAATCTTGATGTGGGTCTAGTAGGGTTCTGGTCAGTTTCCCCTACTTCTGGTGTGGTTCTGGTCAGTAAAACTGGTTAGAACCCGACAAGGGTGTAACGGTTGGACTCGCCAATACCCTATACAGGGGAAACTAGTCAGAGCCTTGACAGCTATAATAAGATTAAAATTATAAATAAAAATTACCTGCTTTTATGAAAATGCAATTTTATTATGTCAAAACATAGCAAAGAACATAAGAAACAATACAAGGAAATAAATCAATCATATTTATATATTTGCGTTCGCAATGAAAAAAAACAAACTATTTAAATATTTAAATGGATAATTTCATATTTAAATATAATATTTAAATCTAAATATTTTTAATTCGGAATAATCAGATGATATTATGTTAGTAATTACACATAGTCCTATTATGCTGCCCGATTAGCAACTTATTATAATTTATTTCATTTTATTCAGAACAGAAAAACTGACCAGGGCCTTGTCAGAACCCTGTTTTAAATGGGGCAATTTTTGCAGGGGTAAGGTCGCGGTGCAGTCAACATATAGCTAATTAACAACTCTGATAAGAGAATTTTTTCGTGAATCGTGCATGAGACAGAGTGACGATACAGGAATAGAGGAATAGACTTATCCAGTTAACATAGGTTTTGCATATTGCATATGAAATCGCCTCAAAGTAGCTCATCGAACGGCGTAAATAGATATAAAACGGATAAAGGATAGTTGTATGCCTGCGTAGCTGAACGCGTTTAAGCAAGTTTCTTTCTTGGTGAAGCGTTTTGCACTTGCACTAGAGATCGAGTGCAGAAGCCAAGCAAAGAGATGTACGTGGGTCGTTGATCTTCGCAGGCCTAAGTATCGTAGTCGTGTACCGACACAAATAAACGCATACCACGACACGCGTCAATAAGTATAGACTGCAAAATGTACCAACAGCATTTACATCGCAACATGGCTGTCGACAGTGTTGGCTAACTCTCATAACTCATATGTGATGTGTTTTCGTATATGTCCGCCATTCGGTTTATGATACAAAGCAGTTTGATACTGCTGTTATGTCTTATTTTTTCCTCAAAAAATATCTTTCCACTGAAAACGTTGAACGTTTCAACATCCTGCAGCCAGCACGTGCGCGGGGCTCGTTTATAAAAACACTTTCATACGATTTACGCAACGTAGGGGAGATTCTGGTTATTTTAATCATGAGTGAAATATGTATCGTAATTTTGAGTTCATTTTGCATTCGTGAAATTCCGTTCATTTTGAAGAATGCAAGTCAATAAGACTGTTAACTACTTCGACAAGTAATATGCTGTAAGAGCCATTAAAAATCTCATTTTACCCTCTTCGTAATACAATCCTTGTAATATCCATGTATTTAATAAAGAGCATCTCTTCCTTATATAAAGAATCAGCTTTTGAGGAGCCTTTCTCAGAATCGTTTCTCAGTGTAATTCAATCACTCTTCCGAAAATCGCTGAGCGCGAAATTCGCAAAATTAATTGGCGCTTCAGCCGCAACACTGTTGGGGGTGTGTGCATGATGCCCTGCATGGATATATGTGAGTGTATGAGGGGAAATAATCGAGGCCAGCCTTCTCGGTAAAATGAAATCACGAAAATAAGATCGCGAGTAGAGACCGCGCAATGTTCCTGAGATGAGGATTATACAGTGTATAGCTGTATACAGAGGACCAGTGGACCTTATTCAAGTTCTCTTCCGTTCCAAGCCATGTCATGCTGCATTCTCGTATACAATGCTCCTCTGTTGGACGAGCTTTTGCCTTTTACCTACCCTTCACTTTTTACTGCAGATAGAATCTTGTTAAGAAAAATTACTACGCGAGAGTCATCAGCTCATCAATGGAAAGAGGAAGAACGTATTTTTCAAATTATGCGCGAATTGATCTTACACTGAGAAAAAAAATACTTGGCAAGTAATTAAATATACTTTTGAATCAGTGAATCTTGTTCAAATGAATTTTTAATAGTTATACTATACATCTTATAGTATATATATATTTGAATCAATAAAATATCTGC
>UCOH01006664.1:0-27378 GCA_900474275.1 Synergus japonicus
TATATATATATATATATATATATATGTACATATGGAGTCGTATGAGTGTACGCCAATCGTGTACCTACTCGTGAAAAATCGCCTGACGTCAAACTGGTAACGGCGCTTTATCGAACTCTCATTACCTCGCGAGGTTTGGGGAGAATGTGTTTTTCGGCCCCGTGTGGTCGGCCGCCACTCCCTCGTTGCACATACAGCTTTTCCCTCCTCCTCCTCCTGGCCCCTAACCCCACCGCGAACCACCCCCTCTTCCCCTATTTTGCCATTCCCTAAGCCTCTTTCCCTCTTTCCCTCTTTCTATCTACATCGCGTCCACTGACGACCATCCTTCTGCCCTTTTGGTCCCCTCCATCGTACTCAGTTAACCCTTTCAACCTCCCCCTCCCCCGATCTAGGGAGGGGGTGCAGGACGCAATAATAAACAACCGCCAGTCGCTATGGCGACGCGTCCATCGCGCGCGAACAAAACACTGACTCTTGTACTCTGTACTCGCCGAGCTTGTCGTTCTTGCTTGTTGAATACATTCTACATACACATAGACACTTGCGCAAAATGCATGTATTGGTGTGGGTACATAGTAGACATAGGCGATCGGACAATGCTGACAAACGGGTCCGAAATCGAATTAAAACGAGCCGGTGAGACCCGATCGGATCCACCGAGCGACCGCAAAAACTTTTACCTTGTTTTTTAATTCGGTGGTCAGCGAAAAGATGGCGGAGGCGGGGATTTTTTGAGGGGGAGGGTTTTATGTAATTTTAATTGTAGCCTCGGAGAGAAGATCAATCAGAATTTCAATACAATTTTTTATCGCTGAGAGTGGGGGGAGGGACAGTTGACATTCTCTTAAACGTAAGAATTGAGGGCCCCTCATTTTGAACCGCGAGAAATTATTTAAAATTTGTGAGGAATTTGAGATCTTTGTCGTTTGATATCAAAAATTGTTTAACAGGCGAGGTACGGAAAAGATAATAGTATCAGTCGATTATACAAAAGAAATTAAATAAATTATATGTAAATTAAAAATTAAATTGAATTAATTAAAACTTTTTTTTGAAAAAAGTGGTACTTAGGGTTTTGAGCGACACCCCTTAGATTTTTAAATTAACTAATCTATATTTTGTTAATTATGAAAAAGGCTTTAGACGACAGGTAAAATAATGAAATTATTTCTTTTAAATGAAACAGTTTTTAAAAAGTAAAGATGTTTTTTTTTAAATTCTTTCCATGCATCGAGAGATATTCACGAATGCAACAGGAGTATTTCAGAGAGAAAGAATTATTTCAAAAAGTACGTCGTGCCGCCATCTCTGAGTAAAGTTACGAACGCGAAAGTCTACATCCCCAGTCGAGAGAGCGCTATGTACTAAAAAAAAACAAATTTGGAATTTTTTTCTAGAAAATATACAATTATTTTCATCTATTTATAAATAAATTTAAAAAAACAATCTCCATACACAAGATAAATTATTATTACACTCCAGAGAATATATTAATTAAAAAAAAAAACTAACGAAATTTTTTACTTGAATCAGAGTTGCTTAAAAATTCGAATTTCCATATTTTCGGAAAAAATATTTAATTTTTAAGTACTGTTTAAGAATTTTTTAAAATTGTATAAAAACAAAACAGTCTTTCAGAGTAAATACTTAGGATAGTTTATATTATTAGCATCTTCCCCTCTTTCACCCCATCTAATATTTAAAAAATGAAAATTTGTGTTAGTCACAATTTGAGACAGAAAATTAAAAAAATTGATTTTCTAACGTCATGCAGTTTAAATGTGATAACTTCTTCATCCCCGAGTGTTGTTAATAATAGAAACTTTTTCTTGTACAATTATTTTACGTTTCTTTTTTGTTCAGAAAGAAAGAATTAACTTTCATTTTCACTTTGTCTGCTACCCATTCTCCGTTTACACCCATCGTATGTATACGAGCTTTCTGCGTCTACTTTTAGCCAACGAAAGTCTGGCTTCGTCGCTCTACACATAGCACATACTTTTATCCCTCTCACTCTCAGAGTCTGGAACCAACCCCCAAACCGCAAACTCCCTTCGCCCACCCTTTCCCTCCACCCCTGAATTTTCTCTCTCACTCTGTCTTTCTCTCTGTTTCACTCTTTCTCTTGTGCAGCATGCAACTACTAACCATTCAGGAAATGTTTATTCTGGACTTTTACGTATAGTGTTCCAAAGGATTTTTGGATTTTACGAACTTTACCCACACAGTCTAAAGGCTCTTTCGTGTGTAGGATTTGCTTACAGAGGATTAAGCTCGACTCCTGATACTCGGAAATTTGAGCTTCGGATAGTTACCTCAAAGCCAACGCCAAATTCCTCCAAATTCTAAACTTAATGTTGATGTACTGACAAATCGAAATTAGTGAAACGTCAGATAAAACAGTAATTTCGATTTATCAAAAGTTGCTGAAATTCCGGCATTTTTTGTCTTTATATATTATTTTTAAAAGTATGGCATTGTAAAAAATGTACTTTTTAAAATTTCAAACGTAGTTTAGTCAATTTTAGGGTCCAGCAGTATTTGGTTGAAGTTTCAGACGTCTAGTTTTACGACTTTAAAAATCTTAAAAATCTTTAGTCCTCTTGAAATCCTTTCATAATTCATAATCTCTTGAAATACTTTGAAATTCTGTGAAATCTTTTAAAATCTCGAGCAATGTCATGCAAAATTTCTGCAAGGTAAATAAAAATAAAATAAAAAAATTGCTCAGGATGGAAATTTAGAACATTCATTACACGGAAAAAATTTGTTTAATTAAATAATTGTATATTCCTTTAAAAAAAGACATGCTTGTTAATAACAATAATGTTAAGTCTCAGTTTAGAAACATAATATCTTAGTATTTCTCTCGATAATACTATTTTTCTGCCAATGAGTATATTTGCTGGGTTTTCCATTCCTATTAAGAAAATCTGGAATTCCTCAAATCTTTAAGCTTTTTATGATTCTACCAAAGACCTAGCTTATTACTGTTCTATTTAAAATTTATTCTATATTTAAAAGTTCTATGCACTCTAAGGTCCAGGTACTCTTTGACCCTTCAGATCTAACCATCAGAAAATTCAAATGCTACTTTTTCTAATAATATTCTAAATGTACATTTTCGTATCCTACAAGTTCACGTCTTCTGGAGTCTCTCTATGTCTCATTATTGTTCATCACTTTGAGTTTTTTTCACTTTTCTTGACTAAATTTCATCGTTTTGAGTCTCTTCAAGTTTCTTTAACTGATCACACTTTTTTTTTGTTAATTTATATCCCTTAAATCTCAAATATTCTTTTAAATCAATGTTTACTCATTGATTTGCGAGTTATTTCATATCTTTTCATCTTTAGAGAAACATCTCTCAAAATAATCTACACTCAAAAAATATTTTGTGCAACAAAATATGTTTTGTTGGCTGAAATAAATTTTTGTTAATTCAACAAACCGATTTTTTGGTTTAACAAAACGTTTTCTTGACCCAACAAAATTTGGGTTGAGCCAACAAAAAAATTTTGTTGCACAAATATCAACAAAATTATTTTCTTGACGGAACCAAACCTTTTTTTCAGTGTAGTTATTTCTTGCTAAATTTGTGAAACTTCTCTCAGAATCTGGATTATACCTTAAATTTATTATTCATATTAGAAATCATCGGTATTTTGTGAATTGAGCAATCCTGTTAATTTAAATTAACTTTAATTATATTAAACCTCCATAGCTTTGATTTCGATTACCAATGTTTACAAATGTTTATAAATGCCTGCGAACTGACAGTTCAAGTTATAGACTGAAATATTTCCTGTACAACGGAGGATACTTTTCATTAATTAAGATAAGTACAAGTGTTCACTTTTAAAATAAAACAGCAATATATCTTATTATAACATACTGCGAACATTTTATGTAATTAATCAAAAAGAAAAATTTAAATCATTTTAGTAGCTATATAGCAATATCTCTGTGACAGTTATACACAATGTGTTTGTTGACGATAGATATCGCAATTGCACATTTTTTCCGTGTTTTTGTGTCCGTCTTTCTAAGTGCTTTGCTTTAGAAATATTCAGTATAATATACAGTAAAATAAGGTAATGACAACAGCACACGGTATTCTCAAGTGGTCACCCATCCAAGTACTAACCGCGCCCAACACTGCTTAACTTAAGCGATCCAACGAGAACTTGTGATTTCAGCGTGGCATGGCCGTTGTCTTATGTTTTCGTGTTCGTTCAGATCTTAGCTTTTCAGTAGAGAAGGATACGCCATAGTGGGCCGGCCAGCCACAGTACCGCCTCTTACTTTTGCCATCTTGCCCTCAATTCTGCGGTTACCCCTATTTCAATCAGAAACCAAAGGATTCTCTTGAATTTTAGCATCTTTCATCTAGAATCGCACAATATTCACTAAAAACTAATTTGCAATATACTAATCAAATCCAATATTCTATACAGAACCTTACAGGAAATTTGAATTTGAAATAATTTTATCCTTCCCAAGTAGTAAGATATTTTCCCTTCATGCAAAAAATCTTGAATTTTCCCGACATACACTCGATTCTATTGTTCCAAAAGAAAATTAACTCAAACTTGTATTTTGCGAATGAAAAAACCTCCTTGCAGGTTACACAGGAAAAGTCCGGTGGAAAATAGAAGTTGCAATGAGCGTTTCCCCGTCTCGTGGCCGTAACAATAATTTTTACAAGCCCGCGAGTAATCAAGGCTGCATGTTACACATGTTCGCCGCCCCCACCTTTTTCGTTGGGAGGGACGGCCACCGTCGTTGGAGGGTGGTTTTTGCAGAAGGGGCGCGGAAGTAGGGAGGGATAGGCGAGTTGCAATTTAAGGGGTGGTGGAGGAGCGAGTAAGAGAGCGATATTGAGAAGGAGAGAACGAGAGAGAAGAGGAGAAAGAAGAAGAAGAGGAGTAGAAAGAGGAGAAAAGCACGGCATGGTTGCTGCTTCTGTTGTTGCTGCTTCTGCTGCCAGTTGTCGGTTCTCCCGTATTGTTGTCCAATCGAGCGTGTCCATAACCGATCGCTTTTTTTCACTTTTTTATATTCTTTCCCTCGCCAAATTCGTAAATAAAATCGAGTACCTGTCGAATATCAATGAGTGAAAATGTTCGGGGTCAGTTTCTGATTTCCAAGGTCAAGACTGTGGAGTCTGATGAAAAATTCAATTGACTTTAAATAAACCGAGTTCAAGAAAACAATGGTAATCAATAATGTTGGAATATAATTTCAGAAGGAAAATTGTGATTGGGAACCGGTCGGCAATTAATATCCGCTTGATATTAATAATAACATATTAGTAATTTGTGTTGTGCTTCGAGGGTGTAATAGTGCTGTTTGGATTTAATTCGAATCGACTGCCATGGCGAAATATCATCCTAATGACGAAGATTAGTCGCACGTGGAAGTCGGCAAAGATCAGAAGTGATTTAGCTGAATATCTCTGGGATTTATGGCACTCATCATTATAATAACAGGTAAGTGATGAATTACTGTTAAATATTTAGATGAATTGCAGCAATTTCGTGTAAAAATATTTCAATTGTCTGGAGGGATGGGAAATTGATCGAAGGGGATCTAGGGGTAGTGGGAATTAAGAGATGAGTTTGAGTAAGAAAGTAACACTTGATGTATGGGTATAATGATGTATCTGGGCAAGTACTTGTTCTAGAGCGTTGATCGGAGCGTGACGAGCGGTAATTGAATGTAGGTACGGCATTTGCATTGACAAGCTCCAACAGAGATAATTCGAATCTCGTCGAATGAAACCGTCCACACGAGCGTTAGGTCGTTTGTCAATACAACGATGGCCGTCCAACGCGAGTTTCCATCGTACGCTGTTTGTCACAGTCTCGTTCACCCGGTCGTTACGAGTGCCGATACTCGGACACTCGTTCGGACGTGCCAGAGTCGTTACTACTTGTCGCCAAATTGACTAACTTCGAGGGCGAACCGAGTTAAAATTTCAGGGATCGATATACGCGTTTCACGACTTTGCCGGGGCTCATAAACCCTCACGTTAATTTGGAAATAAACGGCCAGTCCAGCCACTAAATCAAACACCAGTTTCAATTCAGTAGCTACTATATATGCAGACAAAATAAAATAAATTAAGAGTCCCTGCTTTTAGAGTTCATAAAATGTAATTATGGAACCTCTCATCAAATATTTAAAATGCCACTTAGAGCGAGTACCTCAGGAAGTGAAAATGCGCTGAAAATGTTTTGCAAGTTTTAATCAATGAAAATTAGCATGGAATTGTAGGATGTTATTCATAATATTAGATGCAACAGGTAACTTTAACATATCTTTTTTTTATCTGATTGGTGAACGATTATTTTTCGATGAAATCGAGTTTGAATGCAAGAATTTGGTAAAATTGATGCGCAGGCTGTTCGATAGTAGTGTAGTAGCTTCACTTTTGAAAATCAAACAGTGGCACACAGCGTATCCCCGTAGCAGACAGTGTTTGTACGAACGTGCAAACACCAGACCTGTGTGAATCCATCCTGACGATATTCAACCGGATGTAGATTTGCTGATAGGCAAACGCTTCGAGCATCATCGAGAATATGTGAAAATCGGGTTATCGCTGCCAAGATATCGATCGTGTGGAAATGAGGGATAGTTTTTTAAATCATCTTCCATTTTTATGCTTTTATCTTTGTGCTCCATAAAAATATGATCCAAGGAGTCCCATTGATGAAAAGATCAATTTACTTTTGGGTACATCACTTTTCCTTCTTTGTTTTTCTTTCCTTCTTTTAGGTTCTACAGTTTTTCCCTTTCCTCAAATATAAAAAAAAAATGAATCCTAATAAGCAGCAGAGAATCGACAATCATGTTGCCGAAAAGATCAAGTTACTTTGGGATCGATCGATCCTTGAATCAGCAGTCGACCGACCAGCACGAGCCGGACCACAAAGGGTGAGGGGAAGAGACTGAGCAACAAGGACAAAAGTGTAGCAGAGTGATAAAGAGGGTCAAAACCGAGAGGGAGAATCTGACACGATATAAAGCGATAAAGAGGCGAGAGAGTGCGGCAACTCGAGAGAGAGGATCCTATCAGTGGAAGAGAGAATCCCTGAAAGAGAGGGACCAAGAGGAAGGGGTGAAAATAACGGAGAGGGAACTACTTCCCTCTCCGTTGCGGGTACGTAGAAGGGAGGACGGATTTTGCGGTGGAGGGGTGTGAGGAGAGCGGGAAGGAAAGGGGAAAGGGATGCTGCGTGTGTAGACATGGACCAGTGCGTCAACGGCTGTTGCCTCACACGTACCGTCCAAATTATAGTTAGTGGCCCACCCTGTGCTTCGATAACACTATCGCTCCCTTGAAGAATCGAAGACAAGCTTATCTCAAAATTTCGGGATTTCTTAAAATTTTCGAAAACCATGGGAAGCCAGTCAGGAAGCCAGATCTGTTAATCAGGGTACCAAGATCTGGTAATTAGGACACCTTAACGATCACCTTGCATCGTCTGAAGACACTTAAGGTCCTTCATAAAGAGGTGTCGTTTCGTTAAGAGGATCCTCTGGGAATCGACTCTTAG
This sequence comes from Synergus japonicus, assembly GCA_900474275.1. NCBI lineage: Eukaryota > Metazoa > Arthropoda > Insecta > Hymenoptera > Cynipidae > Synergus > Synergus japonicus. Next base: position 7,569 of record UCOH01006664.1, read on the forward strand.
CACTTCAATGTAAGTGTTCTTCGAGATTATGACACCTTTGTGGCTCAGATAATCTTCACTCACGTGCTGGATTTAGTGACACAGTTTTAAGAGGAAGCTGAGCAAATTTTCGGGAGAAATTAGGTTGCAGGATAAGAGAACAATAAGAGATCGAGGAAAATGATAAAGGGACCAGTGAAGGGTGACATAATGAGTGGAAGAAGATTTTTTTTATGGTAGAAGGTGGTAACAGAAGGTCTCATATATGGTTTTTGGTTCTGTGAGGTGGATTAAGTCAAAGAATTGGTTTTTCTTATTGTGAGGTGATTGTGTCATTGTGGTTCCTTTTCTGCAGTTGCTCCTTAGGCGAGAGGATGTTTCGGGAGATTTTGGAAAAGGTCAGTCCCTGGTAGGGAGTTTTGATCATCATTTCTTAATCATATCTACTAATTTCCATACCCTGAAGATAGATCAGTGGAAGAGATCGATTGTAGCCCTATTATCAGTCTATCTAAAACAATTATAGGACTGGTTACAAGTTCTTCGTTGTTTAGAGATTTTTGTACGATGATCCAGGCGATTTACTTTTCTAGTAAGATCGAAATAAGAAAGGAGAACGTAAGAGATTTGAATGCGAAGTTAAGCGCGAACTTAGTCGTCGGACGGTGAATTTTCCAATGAAGTGATCTTGTTTTAGTTGCGTGTTTTGTGAGAATCAGGTATATAATTTGATGTTTAGAAAATTTGAACTACTGGGAGCAGAAGTCTTGCAGATTTTCAGAAGTCTATTGAGGAATGACTGGAGATTTTGAAAAGTGAGGTGGGAAAGAGTTTTTTCCTTGCTTTATCAGCTATGATGAAAATTTACAATTGAGGAAATTCTATGCTACATTTTCTTTAGCAACTTCCAGATGCTTTTATACTTTAAAGAAACGAATGAACTGTTGAAGTTCTTTGGAATAAACTTTTATCATTAGATATATAGTTTTAAGAAATAAGCTTCTTACTCTATATTCCTCAAGTCTGATATTAACTGATAAAATACGAGGTATGTTAAAAATGTTTGTAGAATGGATTGTGAATGAAAGTTGTCAGAGGCAGGACATTCGAAAAAGTTTAAAGGGACAACGTGTACGAGCAGGCCACGTGTAGTTTGACACGCGGACGTGCGTAGGGGAGGCAAAGTGTGGGGGTTGTGTCTGCAACCCTGTGATCTTTTTCCCCTATTTTTCCCCTATTTTTTCCTCCCACCGGTCGAACGAGTTCCTCTCTTTCTCTCTCGCTGCCGCGATCCGACGTGTCACGCGGGTGACGTGCGCAAAGATTACTGAATGAACGGTGACGTCACTGAAGAGCTGGAGAAAGAGAGAAAAAGAGAAAAAGAGAGAAAGAGGGAATGTTGACTGAAAAATGTGCGACGCATTTGCGAGAGAGCCTCGTGTCCCGCATCAGGACTTGCATCGCGAGCGTCGCGACGCCGAGGATCGCGGGAGCAAAAGGGTGAGCGGGTTCGTTAAAGGGTTGCAATCGCGAGATAAAGGCTCACAAGAGCCTTCGTTAAATGGATTAGGGGTGAAAAAGCCTCTAGAGAATGGCCGACGGAATTGAGGGTGATGTGTATCGAGGGTAGCTTCCGAGGGATGTTTTTAAGACGTCTGATTTAGTTTCAGGGGAAAGGACTGACCACTTGCAGCTTAGTTTATGAGGGGCGCAAATTTCAATTTATATTGTTGGAGATATTTACTAATTAAGTAGATAACGCCAGTAAGGAACAATATTGATATTCCAAAAAAGAAAAAGGCCTTTGCTTGATTATTATTAATTTAAATAATTCGATTGCAAACAAATGTAGGATAGAATTTCCAGCATTGTGTCAGCTGCAGCTTCTGAACGATCGTTCCTCGTTTAAATACACCAATTAGCTGGCATTGATTTAAATTGCAATTTAGTCGATCAAATGTATCACAGCTAAAAATTATATGTGTATTCTACTACAAAGTGATACAAATTTACCATTTTAGATGAAATTCTCGATTAAATTAATTACAAAGTTTATTCTGATTCGAGTTAGATACGGTTTATATTTATTTATCACTTAATTTTAACAAAGGAAAATTATTTTTGGTTCCAGTTTATCTAGCCGACAAAATCTTCCCACTCCCTGAAAATGAAATCGACCAAGGTTGAAAAATCAACGTGGATGGATTTATTACACCGGTAGGGTGGTTACGAAGAGTGATGTACTTATCGAGGCTACCCGCACCCCCGAAAACTGAAAAAGGCTTCGGGTCGGTTCGGGACGAACGGCATTCGACATCGCGAGAACCCTGAGAAGCGTGAGGATGTTATCGACGAGGAAGCGACGGGAAAATTGTTATTAATAAATTAAGTTCGGAATCAAAACGGAAGCTGCGGGTATCGAGGCGGTTGAAAATATATTAGGCCCCGAGGCCTGACCGAAGGGGGTCTCCTTGCTCCTGAAGGGCGTAAGAGTCCCCCTGGAAGGATGTTTCGCCCGGTGTACTGACTGCCTATGGATATATTCGGCCGTTGCAATAGCGGTGGTGGTAACACGGTAACCGGAAGTGGACTTGGTACTGCGAGAGTGACCAGTTCCGAATCGAGAAGTGTTGTCGCGAGTGGAAATTCGAGTGGAACTGCGGACAGTACTGGAACTGGAACTGGAACTGAAGCTGAAACTGGAACCGGAAGTAGGATGCAGTTGACAGGAGCATCAGCACCTGGAGCGGCGGCTTCTCCAGAATCTGGAGTCTCGCCTCTCGCTGATGCCTATATGAAGATGACAAGTGATATTTTTGCGGACAGACATGATACTGCCGGGGTCTGGGGTGGCGAACATTCGGGAGAACTTGTCAAGACAGGTGAGTATTGTCTTGGAAAAAATACAATTGTGATGCAATTATATTAATAATTTGCAATTAGTGATGATGTCTTATTTGGCTGAAAAATTGTTTTTTCAATTAGGATCTCCTCATTTGGCTTGTACGGCTTTGCCAGCCCACTGGAGGTCGAACAAGACACTTCCGCAGGCATTTAAGGTTGTAGCCTTTGGAGAAGTTGGAGATGGAACTTTGGTGACCGTCAGGGCTGGGAACGACGAGAATTGCTGTGCCGAACTTAGGAACTCGACGGCTTTGATGAAAAATCAAATAGCCAAGTTCAACGACCTGAGGTTCGTCGGTAGAAGCGGAAGAGGTAAGTTTTGAAAAAACTTAATTAGATATAAATTAAAACCTCCCTCAATTTGATGTCTAGCTGATACAATTCAAATTAATCAAATGAAACAACTTGTAACCGAAAACAATTGTAAGTATCAAAGCGGAAGTCCCAAGAAACCACGACCTCGCGTTTTGTGGCTTCCCAGAACGCAGCTTCATTCATAAAACTTGAAAGTCGTGGTTCGACCCTTCTGTTGACAGAGCTCCACTAAGGGTAGAAATTTTGAAGAAAGGGGTTGGGGACGGGGAGGATTAAGAGGGTGCGAAGGTTAAGACATAGGGAAAATCGTTGAAAGAATTTTGTCTCGTAGTAGGGGTAGGTCGTGGACGTCTTGAGTCACCCTCATTTTTCCTTCAGTCCCTTTCTTCACCCTCTTGAGAAAAGTCGTCGGTTGTCAGTGGACGAAATTGGGGTTTGAGGCTGAAATTTCGACGTCTTCGACAATCTGGAGTGGGTAATGGGTTTTATTTGTCCGCACCACTACCAACACCACCGATGCGATGGTTTCACTTTAGCTCTTCCTAGTTTTGTTGAAGAAAGGGGTTGGAAGAACCAGTTCCGGGGAAGAAGCGAGACCGGGACGATGATATTAATTGAGGTTTCAAGCGCGGGTTTTAATTAACGTTATTAGCACCGGAATTTCACCGTCGCGGCTGGTTTGACTTCCTACGGAGGATAAATTGTTTCACTTTGTTAGCTTGATTATTGCCGTGTATTCTAAATATGTCCTACCTGGTAATTTAATATTTGTTTAAAACTTTCAATTGTAATTGTAATTTTCACTGTATTTGTACATTGTAAGATTTAAATTTATTTTGGAATTGATTATACTGCAAGAGAAGGTGTCTGAAGCTCTTAGGAAATGCATCGCGTGTCAGGTTTAGGGAATCTTTACACATTCACGATAGTCCCCGAGAATAATCAAGGAGCTAAGGAACCGAAGGATCCGTCAGGAGAGAGACTTCTCTTACATCCTTCATCCAAGCTTATGTTAATTCCACACCCAACGAAAACAATTGAGAGCTAATCCCAGACAAATGACTGACGCATCATGAAACTCTGGAAATAGGACCCTTAACTCCCTTCAAATCGTATCTTCATTTAGAAATCTTGTTCAAAAACAGGTTCTGAGTTCGCAATTTTGTTTCATTATTCATTTATTCATTGTTCAAGAGTTTCATTTTTTTTTTTGAGATTTATTTTAAATTGAAACATGTTGAATTTCTATTTCTATTTCTGTTTCTAAAACCATTATTTCGAGTTGTTTGTTCCAAGTACTTGAGAAACACAATATCGATAATATACTGAATCGCCATTACGCATATCATCAAAATTCACCCTACCGAGTGTTACCTATCCGAAGGGGTTGGTTTAATGCAATCCTAGTCAGTTCTAAGCTCTTTAACGAGATGGATCATTTAGTTTCCTATATATAGTTTAGAAGTTCAAGTAGATCATGATACTCTCTGATTTCTGGGATATAACATATCCCTCACTACTCACTCATCTTGTCTCTAGACATAAGCCCCTTTCTTATTTAAATTAATTAGAAAATTCACATAATAATGATAATGAAGTATTTTGTCATTATTTCTAAAATTCAGTAACACAAAATTGAGTGTAATCGATTTGTCGACTATCGACTCCCTAGGGCTCTTTAAATCCAATTTCGAATTGTACAAAAGAAAAATTTTACTGTGACGAGCTCTCGCGTACATGACAGAGCCATTCGGAGAATAATTAATTTGACATCAAACTATAATCGAGCAGTTGCTACTTGTTCGAGGCAAAATTGAAATTAATTAATTGCCCCTCCAGCGCGCTCTTCTCTACATAGGTATTGAGAGGCGAGCGATAATAGGCATAATCAGTTGGAAAACGTTGACTATTTCGTTCGTCTGGCTAGAAAAATATTTGATTACTTATTCAAGAAATAAAATAATAGAATTATATGGAAATATCTTTTAATTATTTCTATTAATATAACAATTAATATAACAAAAATGTCAAAGGAATCTGGAGTTAAGGACGATCAGATTTTTAATATCTACCCCAATTATTATGTTTTTGGAAAAGTTAAGAAATCAGGAATCTTAGAAACCTGCATTATTTTAGGATTGCACTTAAAACATATAAAAGTGTCAATTCAAGCAATGACCAGATTTCACTGCCTAGAAATACGTCTAAAATATAAACATCCAGTGCTTAAAAAATTACTCAAAACTTTGCTTCGGGTATCTAAATATAAATTTAAAACTTTTCAAAGAACTGGACGCTTTGAGATGTGAAGATTCTATAAAAAAAGTAAATGGAACAATTTCCTTCCAGCCGAATTCCGCGTGAATTGAATTAGAATTTTGAATTTGGTTTCGTTAATAATCATTTTGTCACGAGTCTAAACTCGAAATAATTTTCAAGAAGTTTCTGGGAATTTGTCACGACTTTGATCAGATTTCAATCGGACTTTTAAATCGTTTTATTTTTTTATGACTTAAAATTTTTGAAGGTTTTCATCAAGTTTTAAGGGTTTTTAAAATATATTTCTAATTTATAAAAGATTTTATAAAATTTTTAAGGAATTCATGGAATTTGATATGAAATCTTTAATGATTTTAAGAGATTTTAAGAGTTGAGAAATTTCCAGAGGTTGCTAGAAATTTTTAGAGATTTTCACTAATTTTAACATGGATTTGAAGAGATTAATGATTTTGAAGGCTTTTATGTGCATTTTTAACGATTTTAAAGTGATTGTTACGAAATTCAAAATATTTTTAGGATATTAAAACGATTTTGTAGAATTGTATGGGATTTTAGGATATTTCGTGAAATTTTAGGGGATTTTAAAATCTTTGTAAGAGTTTTATGAGGTTTTAAGGAATTTGAAATATTATCCTGAAATTTTAAGGAATTTTATGAGATTTCTAATAATTTTAAGTGATTTCGAGGGATTTTTCTGATATTTAAATAATTTTGTGAGCATTTTAAACAATTTCATGGAATTTGAAGTTATTTTCAATACTTGTAATATATGTTAAAGGATATAAAAGGGATTTGAATTTCAAGAATAAGTTTCTGAAAATTTTAAGTGATTTTCATGAATTTTAAGCGATCTGATATTTTTTCAAATGTTTCTTGGAATTTTTAGTGTTTTTCACGAAGTTTAACATAGATTTTAAGAGCTGAGAGAAATAAAATATAATAAATTATATAATATTGAAAAAGAACGTAAAACTCAAAGGGGGAAATTGAAATCGATGTTAATAGGTAGTAAGAAGTAACAATCGAGAAGTGAGAAAAGTTATTTAATGAATAAACATCTGACTAACATCTCGTCTTTTCCTACAAGTAAAAAACAGACTTTCAGGGATAATTGATAATATTTCTTGAAATTTCAATGTCGCTCGTGAGATATCAACATGAAGGTTCGAATAATAACGGCAAGTGTCGACCGTGGCCACAGGGTGGTTCGCCACGCGAGATTCTCATTCCCCGGGGCTTCCCCTCGTTTACGAAGCGAGTCACGCCACCCTCGAGTCCAACTACCCTGTCTGCCTTTTCACCTACTGCTGTACTCGGTAGGTACACGACTGTGGGTAAGGTTGGGTGGTAGGTAGTACGTGTAGGTACACGAGTATCACCCTCGGTGCCAGTCGCCGAGGAACCATTAAAAGTCTGGCTCCCCTCCCCCCCCCCCCCCCCAACAAACCCTTTACACCATTTCTCGACCCTCCTTGGAGGTTGTGTGGATTTTTAAATGTATCGGGTACGTTGCACGCGCCTCCTGATCGAACTCTCTATTTCCCTCTCATTTTACACTTTCTCATTCTCCTGACGTTTTCCTGGCTATGAACAAGGTGGCTCCGTTTTCAGCCATCGTGTGACGAATCGAAAGCGACAATAAATCGACAAGATACATGGCACGTTGTTGGGAACTTGTCAACAGAGAAGAGAGCGATGTGTGTGTACTGTATGTGTGCATTGTATGCATGTATGGTGTATACTCTATACATGTGTGGTGTATACTGAAACTCAATGTTAGGAAACTAAATGGGGATCTTATAAACAGAGAGTAGGAAACTGTGCTTCTGGTGAGGAAGTAATTAAAGTCACTTTAGTGAACGAAAGCATACAAAGAAATTTTTTTAAGTATATAAAGACCCTATTTTAATAGAAAATTGGATTGAGAGAGAAAAGCTTCTTACTCTCTGAATCTGAATTAGTAAGAAGTTACTAATGAAATAGTGTCAAATCATTTACTAATACACTTTAATAAGCATTTTTACTATCAATTAGTTAAAAACTACTAATTCAGAGTAAAATAGTACTAATTCATTTGGTAAGGCTCATTAATTTATTTAGTTACCATTACTAACTGAATTGGTACTTTTTTACTATGAATTTGTAGTTTTTAACTAATTGATAGTAAAAATTCCTACGAAAGTGTATTAGTGAACGAATCGACACTATTTCATTAGTAACTTTTTACTAATTCAGATTTAGAAAGTAGGATTGAAAAAGTAGATTGGAAAATGAATGTTTAGCGAAAATGATCCTGATTGGCTTTTGAATGACTTGAAGTTGTAGGAAGGGAAAGAAAATAATCGCGATTCAGTTGGTTTATTGCTCTCGTCCTTCAAATTTTACGAAAGTTTTTGACATCTTTGTAAATTCTACAAAATCTTAAAAAAAAAACAAATTTTATTTTAAAACCCTGAATAAAATTCCCTAATAAATAAAATCTTTAAAATCCCATGAAATATTTTTAAAGTCATTAAAATCTCTTGAAACCTATTCAAATTCGTGAAAAACTCTTGAAATACACCAGAATCTTCTTGAAATTCTTTAAAATTTCGTTAATTTCCATAAAATTCTTAAAAATTCCATAAAATCTTTTAAAAATCAGAAAACTTTCTTGCTATCCTTTAAAAGTATTAGGAATCTCATAAAATCCTTAAAAATGCCGATACAGTAATTTAAAAGTCATTAAAATCTCTTAATTGTAATTAAAACATTTAAAATTCCTTAAAATTGTCAAAAACCTTTTAAATTTTGAAATTCCTCGAAATTCCACGGCAAGATTCCCTTACAAATTTTTAAATCCTTGAAATCCCATAAAATATTTTGATAGGCATACAAATCTCGTAAAACCTTGATAAAATTGAATAAAACCCTTAAAAATGCCAAAGTCTTTTAAAAATCATTAAAGCCTCTTGAATTCTCTTAACATTCTTAGAAATTCCATGAGGACAATTAAAATCCTTTAAAATTCTCCATAATCTTTTTAAATATCTTAAAATTTCACGAAAACTTTCGAAATTGCTTAAAATTCGGGAAAGTCTCTCAAAATTTCCAGAAACTTCTTAGAATACTTAAAAATTTTATAATAACAGTTAAAATTCCTTTAAATTCTTTAAAATACATTGAAATTATTAGAAATCCCATAAAATTCCATGAAATCCTTAAAAATTTTCTAAAATCTTTTGAAATCTCTCAATAAAATTCCCTTTCAAATTTTAAAATTCTTTAGATCCTATAAAATATTTTGAGTCATAAAAAATTAAAATTATTAGAAATTTCATAAAATTTAATAAAATCCTCTTAAATTCTCTTAAAATTCCTGAAAGTTCCATGAGAACGTTTCAAATTCCTTAAAATATTTTTCAATTTTCTTAAAAACCTTTTGAAATTCAAAAATTTTCCAACAAAATTCAAAATCTCTTAAAATCCCAACAACCTGTTTAAATATCTCAAAATTTCACGAAAACGATAGAAATTGCTTAAAATTTATGAAAATGGTTAAAAATCTCAGAAACTTCTTGGAATTCTTGTAAGAAGTAAATTATTGCAAGAAGTAAACCAAATAATCGTAGCGCGCGTGTTTTTTGCTAGTTGTTCACAAAAATTGAGAATAGCTCACTCTAATTTTCAAACAATACAAGCGAAACTTATAACCCAGATTATTTGCGTGTCAGTGCGGGTTTTGTTTCGTCCGGCGTTTCGTTTTCACGCTCGTTGACTGCAAGAGTGAAAGGGTAACTATAGGAAAGAGAGGGAATGAGGAAATGAGAGGGGTAGCTGGGAGAGGTTTGGGGTGTAACTGTGGATGTAGTATATGAGGAGAGAGGGGCGTGGGTGGAATTGCGGTGAACCTCTGCGTGTACCCCCCTCGCCCACGTACATTTTGCGTGGCAACGCCAGTTTTTCCGCGACATTATTCTCTCTTAACAGGCTTTTTAGCATAATATCCGAAGCTGCCCTTAAATCGTCCACTGGCTTGGTACCAAAGGTCGGAGCCGGTGAAGGGGTACTTACCCCTACATACATCGTCTCCTCGATACATTACCGACAGTAATTTGGTTAGCAGAGTTTCCGGAGATAACTGCGTTTACGAACTTTCGGCACGTCGACAGAATTGATAATATAGGAACGCGTGATATGAACTTTAACGACGGTGAAAAATAAATTTTCCTCTGAGGACGTGTATTTTGTATATAGTACTAAACCGGAAGCGGAAGGGAACGATTCTTCCGCTTCTCAAGTTGTTACGGATGAATAGGGCGAAAAAAAGTTCACTCACGCGAGGCGCCGGTTTTTGTTTGTCTGAAATACAATTTGGGGAAAGTTATTTTAGTGAAGAGGGAACAAATGAAAAACCGTAATGTGGTCAATTATACAATGATTTTCTTTTGCGTTTGTTTTCAGGTAAGAGCTTCACACTAACGATAACAGTATCAACGACACCTCCTCAAGTCGCTACCTATACGAAGGCCATAAAGGTGACTGTCGATGGGCCACGTGAGCCCCGATCCAAGACCAGTGAGTATCACTGTAAGCATTATTATATTTCCTTATCAATTTTATCTGTAAATGTGTGTTCTTCGTAGTTAGAAATGCTTTGAAGAGAAACTAAGATGTTTTATATCTAAAAGTGTACTTTTTCATATTTTTATCAACAGCACGCTTAGTTTTAGATTTAGACTATTTACAGTGTCTATTTTTGTTAAAATAGAACAGCAAGCATCGATACCAAATATCTTTCCAAAAAATGAGTAATTTTATTCCCTAAGATTTTTAATCTGGTATATGAAATGATTCAAGACGTGAGATGTTCGTGGACATTCATGTATGGTATCTAAGAAACAATTCTCATAATACCATTGCAAGTTAGAATAGCTCGTGTGCGGTTCCCCTTGGTCTGTGTTGCCTACTATCCAAGTTCGCACAATTGCCATTATTTATAACCATGGTGAGAACCTAGCATTGATAAAGGGCTGCGGCGTGGCTGCGGAGATACTGTTGTAGCTACCACCTACAAACTTTACAGCATCTTGGGGTCTCCTTAGCTATGACCCTGCCGAGACATACAATTACTGGTACTCTGTTATTTCCCTAAAATTGGAGAATAAGTCACGAGTTACGTGGAACTAAGCATTGCTAAGCGCGCGTCATCGAGTAACTCACAATAATTCAAGGCACATATACCTAACTTGTCTAAAGTACCACCAGTGGCGTAACCAGCTTCAAGTTTCAAGAATTCTTCGTAGGGCTTGCAATTTTTTCCTTAAATAAAAGTTATCCTATCTAAATAAAGTGATTTTACTGTATCTTTGGAAAATATTCTGATGCTGAGACCGGGGATCATAATTGCTATTTTTTTAAACAACGCAATAATATTTAAGAGCTCCATGTGCCTGATCTTTTGAAATATAAAACTGGTCGATTCGGTGCAAGCTTTTAAAATGAAAGACGATTTAAGTCCCAAAAATAACTGACTAGTTATTTTGAGTTCATTCCCTGTGCAGTCTGACCACATCCGTTGCCATCTGCAGACCACCCAACATCCGCAACGATTCCCTCATAAAAAAATTTAATATTGCATCTTCAATTTGCAAAATCCTTATACATCTTCCAGAATATTTTAATTGAATAGTATTCTGCTTTTCCATTTGCTCTCCATTTATAAACTTTTTAAATTTAAATGAATTACATTGTAATTTGTAGTAAATTTTTGAATAATTTAATATTACATTATAAACGAGGAATACGCTCCACTTCCGCGTGGAAGCTTATAGTAAAGGGTGTTGGAAATAAACGACCTTGATGAGCGGTACGTTAGATCTTTAGTTAAAACAAACCATTGGCCCAAAATGGTGTAACGATGCTCGGCACTAAAATTTCAAGGGAGTCAACGCAAGATGAAAGGGTAGCGGCTTTTGGGTGGGCCAAAAGTGTTTCTTTGACACGGATACCAAAAGAGAATGGCACCTTTGCTTTTCTCATTTCTCCTATATTCTCTTCAGTAGAGAGTTTATTTATCCCAGAAATTCAAATAATTAAGTGACGTTTAATTACACAGATATAATTACTTAAAAATCACTTGAATTACATTATAATGCGCTCTTGTAGAGAACGATTCAATTCGTAATCCAAACTTGAAATTACAGTACTCGAAAATGAAATTTCGAGATGTAGTGAAGACTTAGAGTAAGCCAATATCAGGGAGCATCCTAGGGCAGGTTCTGACGTGAAGATAGATGCGTCTTCAGTCGGCTCGCTTTTGGTCTGCCTGTGGAAGGGTTGTAATTAATTAAACAAGCAATTCATTACACATTCAACCCTCCAACTCGCCTCCAAAGGCGCCACAGAAAGGCGACCTGCAAGGAAATTGATTGAGAAGGGTTTTAGCCCTTCAGTCGAAGGTCCTTTCGAACGATCGGACGATATACTTACCGTCCATCCATCTACTTGAAATACCTAGCCTTCGGAAGCTAAAAGTTGCGTAAAAACTTTCCAAGTTTTCGACTCGGAAAAGATCGGAACCAGATATAGACGAAGAATGAGATACTCGGTCTCACCGTCTATAGAACTCTAGGTGACAAAACGAAATGAGAAGCTGTCGTTGCCAGCTGGTTACCCACGAGAAATTCCCTGGCAGCCATTCACAAGTAGGGGGTTGCCCAATGAAATCGATAAGAACCACCTGGAGGACTCTAGATTTGAGACTAGTATTTTTCTTCCAATTTCAACACCTGTTACTCCGCACTGATCTTCAGTTAAATAAAGAGTCCTAAATTACTCAGATTTACAATTTCATACACTTTTTTCAGTTCTGTTCTCAACAGAATATAAACTCATTACTCCTAATTCAGCTGATCTTCATCAGTTGAGTAAAGGGTCGGTAGGTTACAAAGCATAGTGACACCCAATGAAATACAGTCAAGAAAATTACCCCTTAGCTATGCACGCGAAGGGGTAGCGTGATGAATTCGGGTCCTGAATGCTATAATTTATTAAATTTATTAAGACTGCCACGCGAGGCAGTAAATACTTCTTATTAGCTAGCTTGCAGTTCTGTTTTTCCAGTTCTAAATTCTCAGCTTTGTTGAGGTAAGGAGTTATTCCTGAAATTTCGTCAAAATGTAGATAGGTACGTGCCAAGACAAGTGAATCGCAGGACTAGATGTTTAACCGGATCTCGTTAGCCAGGACCATCGGTATTCCGGCATACGTCTATTGTGTCCCCGGATCGACCGTTCCCTATTCAGCAAACTGGCGGGAATTTCGGGTTGCAGAGTTAGAATTAGGGCTTCGATTGGATTATCAGAACTCTGCTTCAGCCTCACTGGTTGGTCTCTTGTGCCTTCTACGGCAGTATTAATTCGTCCTGGGAATCCCTACGAACGAATAACGCTAACCTATTGGCCATACAAGGGTGACTGGCTCTGGTCCTGGCATGCACGAGGAACTGTTCCAATCCGCCGCCTGTTGGGGGATGTCTTTAATTGGGTTGGCGACATTGGTAAAGGGGAATAAAATTCCCTCTTTGTCTCTCCAGGGAGAAAATGCGGAAGACTCTTAAAAAAAGGGCAAATCCGATGGACTCTCCTGAATGTGGAAAATTAAATAAGCTTTTAGGAGTTGTAGTTGTCCTAGCTTGTAGTTTTGACAAGATAGTTTATAGTTTGGAAAGATAGTGTTTGTAAAAATTGTTATGATAAGAAAATGAAATGAAAAGTATGAGGTAAGTTTAGTCAATGGCACGAAAATCGTAAGTCCAATGGACAGGCGCACGGTTGATCGCAGTGTTGTCACTTTTAGGGCAACAACAGCAGTACGCCCATGCCTTCGCCTTCGCCTCGCAGAGAGGAGGTCCTTTTTTTGCAGCGCCCTTGGTGGATCCTCTTCAGCCGCTATCAAATCCCCTTCAACCGCTATCGAATCCCCTTCAACCGCGGGATCCACTCTCATCATTCAGACATGCCATGCCTGGCAATTGTCAAAGTAAGTAGATCAATCTTGGAATTATCATTTATAATTTGTGTTTTTCAATTGCAGAGATGACTGGAAGACATTTTGGAACCAATTAGTTCTTAGTTAGAATCTAGTATTTTTTTAAATCTAGTAATGAAGGCTTAAGATGTAATTTAGCAGTGAGCAAGACTTGCTTGTCTTTGTAAGCACCTAGAATCCTGTCCTCGTTGTTAGCGAGACAACTAAAGCTGCTTTCGTGCTTTTGCCGAATCGGTGTATCCGAGAATGCCTCCGATGCTGCTCCTGCTTTTAGTAGCTAAAGGGGTAGCGCAGAGATAGGCCTCAGAGCTAGCTTCGCCGTTCCAGAGGCGGAAACCGCAAGCCTGTTCAAAGCTAGATTAAATATTATATTAAAGGGGTTGCCACGAGTTCTGACGGGGCTTGGCGAGCTTGCGAACCCTCACTCGTATCCACCTACGTACATTATTATTAGATATGAATTTCTGCACTGCACTTCCAGATTCGAGGAATACTTTTCAACCTTCAGCCAGTCACGTGTAATTGAGCCTCTGAGCCAAAAACACTCCCATGAGATACATTCTGAAACAAAGCTTCAAATCATCTCTATCAAAATAATTAGAATGCTTCTTGATATTCAAAATGATTTCTTTTTCGTTTGTGAAAAGAGAGAGGGAGCAAAAAAACAAGTAAACAGTTTAATTTCTGGATAGTAATTCCATGAATTTTCAGAGATAAATGTGAAGCTTAATACATTGGCAAGCCTTCAGGCACTTTCCAATATAGCATGGAAATACTGCTAACCACCTCTAATATTTTCTTTATTATTAGTTTTTTTCATGTACTTTCTTCAATGGAATTCAACCACAGCTAAAATATTAATTAAGTTCTGTGAAAACTTTTTTCACTCTTTCCTTTAAAAAAAGACTAAAATTATTTTTAAATAATAATAATAATAAAGTCCCTCTTTGAAATATTGTACAGAAAAAGGATTCCGGACCTTTTCTTGGATCGTGAGGAATTTGGTAGTAGTTTGAAGTTAGATGGTTGCAGTATTAGGGTTAGATGGGCCACGATGGGTCAGTGGCGTTCGCCGAAGCAAGCTCTGTTATTTGAGTTGGCCATAGCCACTGAGAGATGACCGATCCTTTGATCTCGTTGCCCCTCGTCGTGTCTATAGCTAAACCCCTTCACCCTTCTTTCACCCTCTCCCGACAACCTATCGCAGCCAGCCATATTCTGTAAAAAGAAAAAAAAAGAAAAAGTACGGACCTGTCGATATGAATTCGAGTGTAAGTCCCTCTTGTATTTCGCTTTATCAAAGTTCAAAATATGCATAAAAACTGCGGTCTCCTCTCTCGTCCAATTGTGTTTTTCTACATATGACAAGCGGTTGATGGTTCATCACTTTCTGACAGAAAAGATGGAAAAGAATGATGTAAAATAGACATGTTTTGTTATCCTTTTTATACTGTGTTCTTTAAAATGATGTTATCCAATCTCTGCTTCAATAAATTTAGACATGCCGCAATTTGGACTGACGGCAAGCAACTCCTGGGGATATGGAAGTACGGCAGGATATGCGGGATACCTTCCTGGACCATTATCGTCTTGCGCGTCGCAAACACCATTTCCGCCGCCACCACCTCCACCTCCGCCTCCTCCGCCCCCGACGTCGTCATTGGCATCCTTCGCTGGTACTGTTTCCATGACCACTCCAGCGGCTCCAGACTCTACAGCGGGTTCAACTGTGGCTTCCGGTACCACTGGTACCACTCCTCAACAAGATGCTTTTTCCGCAGTCTCTTCTCGTAAGTCAACATTTATTTTGTACGTGTATCAATCAATTTGATCTAGATCGGATCGCCTAGATCCGATTACATTTATTTCTTATAAAATTGTTTCGACTTTTAATATGTCTTCAGTAGTGCCAGACACAACAACTCCAGGCCAAGCAGATCCTCTAGATCCACTCAGCACCCTGATGGGATCCACAGCCACCCAGAGGTACCAAGAATACGTCTCCCCTCGATCTCTCTCAACAGACTCCAGCACAACCGAAAGTCCAGTTCATGAAGAGCAAGGATTCGGTCAAAATTATGGAAATTACTTTCCAACTCCCAGTGTTCTACCCAGCATCCTCTATTCTCAACTTTACGGTAATCAGTTTCAAAATTCGGAGAGTCCTGAGCAAAGAGCTGTGGCTGATAGTTGCAGTGTTCGTCAAGAAGAGGTCAGGCCTGACAACAACGTCTGGAGACCTTACTGAAAAAAGAGCAATGGAAGTCACTCTTTCGGGCTTCAATCTTTATATCCGGTACTTTGAGTACTCTAGTTTCCAAGATGTGAAAGACATTTCGAAGACTTAAAAAGACTTGTGGGGAACTTGAAGACGGTTCTCGAAAGAATTTATTCATTCGAACTGTGGGCATTACCCGGATTCGACGCTAAAGTGAATTTGACTGATTCAAAATAGTACATACTGGTTGAGAAGTGAAATTTGATTAGTTTTTGGTCGTAATTTGAAAATTCTGGTTGTGTATCGTCGTCAACGAATCTTAGAGAGGAAAGTGTTGCCGCGAGTGATTCGGTTGAGTTCCACAGGTATTTATTTCGTATGACAAAAGTTCCGAAAATTGTATATAATTGTAAATAGCTGATAGAATATTGTCGTCCCATCGAACCATAATCGCAATTAAGACCGAGAGATTGACTATTTCTTTAATTATGTTTCATAGTATATTACATATAATTATGTACGTTGTCATTGAGGGTCTGTGCAATAATTTACTGAGTTCTCGTCTAAGAAAAAGTGTTCATCTTGTTAGGCCTTCAGTGAAAGCTAAACATCGACATTAAATTCGACGACTTGAGTCTTAAATAATCTTCTTTCAAGTTGCAAATACATTTTTCAAGTATGTAGTTTCGGATGAATTCCGTTAGATTCAACGAAAAAATTGACGAATAATTAAATTTACCCTGAAGTTTATTTCATGGGATTTTTACATCGAAATCTTGATCGAATAGAGTGATATGAAAGATTTTGTTAAATATTGTATGAACGTTGTTCTTCATGCAGCTTAAGTTTCTCTATTATTTACGATACACATATCTACCGACTATTGTTATCGTAGTTTTTGACTGAGTCGAATAAAGTGTATTTCAAAATATATTGCGTATATTTATTTGTCATATTTTCTACCTTTGTTTTGAAGTTAACTTGATAAGAATTTAAAATTCATTTCATGCATTTTACTTGATCGTTTTTCATTAGAAATTCAAAACCTACCCTTGAGCAGGTCGTACCTAATTGCCTTTCCATTTTCACCCTCCTTTTCACAGGCATATGTTCGCACTACCAAGTTACACGACTAACAGGACGAATCTCTACAAAGGATTCGCCAACGAGAGATTCTAAGGGATCCCCACTGACGGAACTGCATGCAAATTCGTGAAAGATTTAATTAAACCTACTGGATGAACTTTCTGCTTCATGTTATCTCTCGCCAGGAAGTTATGGAAGAGGTAGGGTCAAATGTACCAAACGGAGAAGGAACCTTCAGGTAGTCTAACTAAATTTTTTCCACAAATATACATATTATGTATATAGTGCTTTTGGGTATAAGAATGGACAAAATTAATTTATTCTCAATTTCTAAAGGTCCAAGAATGTGGAAACAGATTTTTTTATGAAATATGGAGGGAGGTTTATTATGTTTTGGTTTTAGAGAAAGAGACGTTCATCCTGATGGACGTTCGGTGATCATCAGTGGGAGGAGTCACGTTTATCCGTGGTGCTGGCATAATGGAGTAGAGTGGAGTAGAGTGGAGTAGAGTGAAGTAGAGTATGGATAATGGAGTATGGAGAATACAGTGTGTACTATGTAGCGAATGACGGTATGGTTTTGCGATGTGGAGAGAGAGCAGGCCAAACTGGGCACGGCTCGTTGGCTCGAGCAGTTGGCCATACCGATTTATCGTTCTGCCATCTGCACTACCGATTCTCGGTAAATTCCCGTGCCGCCCTGCACTTGGTCGCGATTTTTCACCCCCTAAATACCAGCCGCTTCGTAATGATAATTACATGATGGTACCTAATGACCGCGCGGAATCATTAAACAGGTAATGTTATTTTCCTTCTACTTTTGAAATGGGGACTATTAACTATGAAAAATCATCAACAGAAGTGAAACCCATAATGAATTAATGGACAAAATTTCGAGAAAATTCTGAAATACTGGTAATATATCGATGGTTTGCGCATTATGGCAACGTGGCGTCAGTTGGTAATGAGATTAGCCTCGATAACGCGAGAGCCGAAAAAAGGATGAAAAAAAATCGAAAAATGTCCCAGAGCCCTACATATTGAGAGTTCGTAAACGAGCTTGGTTTCGCTCGTATACACACCTTTAGTTGTACGCATAGAACGCACGTGGTCTTCTCGTTAGGGGATGCAGTGGGGGTAAAAGGGGTTGGGGTGGGGAGAATGGTCGGTGGTCGTTACGCGCACCGGTCACTGCCACCCCCGTGGCTATCGTCGACGACCCCATGCAAAATCACCCTTTGTCGCGCTCGATGGGAAATTACTTTTTGTCCGTCGATTACGGGGTGAATTTTCGAGCGACGGGACCCGATCATTTCCAACGAAGCCGGAAAGGACGAGAAATTATCGGAAGGGTTAATCCTCAGTATCTCTAACTACGTCGACTCTCCTCGTTCTCGAAAATCGAAAACGATTTCATTCCTTCTAATTATTCTATACAAAATCCAGGCTTCAGGATAAGCTGTTAAAATCAATGAATAATTTTATTTTTATTTTGTAGTATTGAATTGATTTTAGCCAACTTTGTCATGTGTAATTTCGAGCCAATAATTAATGGCAAGTAGTGTAGGTTGGTTTAAGTCAGACATTGGAAAGGGGTGGCAAGTAGTACAAGTCAATTAACGACAGACGTTTAAACTCAGTTAAAATATTTTAGAGTGAAAATTCTAAGATGTATTTTGTAATAGATTTGAATCTTCAAGTTTAGATTTATTATGTGTTAAGCAATTTGGAGATAGTTATGAAACTAGAGTAAATTCTTAAAGTTTAGAGGAATCGGAGAGCTTGAGATTTGTATACATATACAATATAGGTGCTGAATTTCTGAGAGATCGTACGAGACATGACTGGAAACAGAAATAAGTGAGACTTGACGAAGTGCGCCCAAGGGGCCTCAGTCCTTGATTACCAAGATCTTCATCTACATGCTAAACATTGCTCCTCCGTTCTGTCTTGAATACTCTTGTACTTACGTATGTATCTAGATCTACGGTCGGCATACTGAGCCTCCAGGAACCAGCCTTCTCCAGACTCCCACGGCATTCTACGAACTTCCACCCCCCACCCCCCACCCACCAGTCCTCTTGTCTGCCCTCGCCCCTCTGTCGTCGGAAAATACATTCTCATTCCATCTATGTGATGTTTGCTTAGATTAAATTAACCGACCGTGTGCCTCCTTTTGTTTCCCATCCCATCAAGGGATGTACTGTACCACCTTCTGGAAAGCGTCCATAAAAAAGAACTGAAGAAATAAAATTAATATTTCGTACAATAGTTTATTGCTCTTCTTTATATATGCTAACAATGTTAGGTAGAACTCTTGCAGAATCTCTTAGATTTAGTATTTCCAATCCCTGTTTTATACAATAAATTTTAAAATTTTATAACTAAGCTTTCGTACTTCATGTATTTTGTCATATTAATTAATGTGATTCGTTATTGAATTTATTAGAAATATTATAATTATTAAAATACGTATTTTATAGCTTCCACTTTTAACCTTGAGTGGTACGCAGCTGAGCGATAGCAGTGTCTCCAGATCGTGGGATTTTTCGGCCCCCACCACGGTTCCCCGTGGGAGCAATACATTCAAACGTAGCGTGTCGGTGAAAAGTCCATGCTTCACGCTGCGTACATTACACGAAAATGCACGAAGTTTCTAGCCGAACTCGACCGATCTGACGACCAGCTTCTCCGGCTATTTGAGTACTATTTGAGTTTCAAGCTGATTTTCTGTTTTACGGAAATTAACGCGTTGACAACTAAAGTAAAGTCTTCTGCTAGTATACATACTATCAAATATTATGAAGACTAATGGTAATGATTATGATTATGTTTTTCAGGTATTTTTTATGAATGTTTCAGGTAATTCAATTCTACAGGATATTATATTTTAATGAACTTTAGATTCATAAGTTAAAATATATTGAATATATTGTATGAGCTTTGAGGTTAGGTCAATATCACGTGTTTTCGTTTTACATTATTTCTGATATATTT
>UCOH01006665.1:0-18511 GCA_900474275.1 Synergus japonicus
ATATATATATATATATATATATTGATAACAGTAGTTCAGAGTGGAAATTGTCTCCTTTTGTAACATTGTCGTTCACCTCGAGTGAACTCTACATTAACTGTTTACTATAAAAATAAAATATGTGTCGAGGTAAACCAAGAATGATCAAAACTGAACGACAAACTTTCCATGTGAACGAACCTTTCGATAATTATTCTGTTTGGTAAATAATTCATTTTTTACTGATTTCTCGAGAATCAAGTTCACGATTCGACTACTAACATTTACAGCCTAGAAATTAAAATAAATCACGCGTTATGCCTTATTGCTCGAATGTCAGTTTGCACACACAAAATTTCACATTACATTCATTTTCATATATCGCATCCATCACGCATTATACGCTACAATATTAATATTAATATAAACTTAAGTAGTGTCCTTGATAGTAAAACCAATAAACATTGTACAAATTTATTATATAAAACATACGCACACATCACAATCTATATTGTGATGGTACTCGCTCATATAATAAATGGTTATTCGCGATAATTAACTAGAATGATAATAATCAATTAAATTATAACGCTACTATGAATTAAACAGCAATAAAAAATTCATAATCATGTGATCACCGTTATTCTATGTGTACACTCGCAGATGGCTGACAAATTTAACACTCGATGTTTTATTGATATTTTTTTTTGTCTTTTCTACATCTTCCTTATAAACTTTATAATTAGTCATATTTTGATCGGTCTTTTCCACTATATATCATTAAACTGGAATCAACAATTTTGTTCGCACCTTCAAATCGGCAATAATAAAAAATTGAGCGGCTATATTCACTGAAAAGTACACATAATTAAACGTATTTGCTCGCTTAAATTCGTTCTTACATTGTACACAGGGTTATTAGAGACTAGAAATTATGTTTCCTAAAATCTACCCCGTAATTAGTCAAAATTTATATTAATTCTGCTCAAGTTTTTTTTTCAACTCCGTTTAGAGATAAATTCGTTTTACTAAAAATATAGTGTTCTTATGAGTCTGTTAATGATGAGTTTATTATGAGTAACAACTATTAAATTTGAAAAAATGATTTCGAACAGAGTTTTTAGTAAAAATTAGATTTTTTAAATTTTAGAGTTGTTACACATGAAAACTGCAAAAAGACTTCGATATTATCGAATGATTTGAGGAATATTTGTTTATGTAATTCAAAGTACTACATCACATTCGATACACCATATTTGTAGTATTAGTATAAGTAAT
Source organism: Synergus japonicus (assembly GCA_900474275.1). Classification (NCBI taxonomy): domain Eukaryota; kingdom Metazoa; phylum Arthropoda; class Insecta; order Hymenoptera; family Cynipidae; genus Synergus; species Synergus japonicus. Next base: position 1,258 of record UCOH01006665.1, read on the forward strand.
AGTGATAATAATAACCTTCGAATTATTATTATTATTATTATTATTATTATTATTATTAATATTATTATTATTAGAGCAATAATAAATGCTTAAACTCTACTCTGGGTTAAACTAATTTTTTCTATCAGTGCTTCACTTTCACAAAAACTTCCAAAACCTATTTTTGAAACAATAAAAGAAAAGAATTTTGTATCAAATTATTCTCTTTCATTATTGTACTCTTTCTATAATATGTTGGATGCAATTTTCTATTTCTAAGCTTAATAACTATTTACGATAATCACAATGAATGACAATAATAATATAATTATAATCACATGATAACCGCGACTCGAATGATTTTTTTTCTGTCACATGACTTAGGAAAGCAATTCTTGCTCTTTTATAAAAATAGATGGTATCTGCGCACTTGAAAATTTTATATTCCGAGTGAGATTTCAAGAAAAAAGAGTTCGAGAAAATTCAAGATTCTTAAATTTAGTTTAAAAAGAATTTTTGAAATACTTTTTCATTATTAAGTAATGAATATTACTTAATAATGAAAATTAGAGAATTTTCAAAAATATGAGTGCGCTAATACCTTCGTTCTCTGATCGAAACCAGTAGTTCATAAGGCTAGTTTTTCACATCAGGTATTTCATTAAATAGAAAAATATGATTTATGAGAAAAGATTATTATCGACTCCTTTTATGTATTACGCGAATGATTACTATTTTTATATCGAAGATATTGTCTGGAAAATTCAGAAAATTCCTATTCCTATTCCTATTTTCCGAGACGATAATCACTACTGGAAAAACTACTATTTTTAGTTTCTACGCATGCTTTCAAGATTCGAAACAACGAGTATGTTAATTTAATACGTTCAACGTTAAAAATATCCTCCCTCGTGCTTTTACAAATTTCTTATACATTTTTAAACCTTTAATCAAAAATTACAGATCGAGTATGGAGTTTTCAAATTCTTATAATTTTTTTTATCAAAGTATGATGGAATATAATACTAGGATGATAATAGTAATGCCCTGAATAAGATAATTTGAAAATACTATGGCGACTAGTCGCTCTTATTAATGTCGAAATTGTACCTACGAATACCTGAATTTATGTAATATAATTATAATGAGAAATTTCATATTAAAATACGAATCGCCTTTTTTTCCGTCACTGATTATAATAATCTCTATGATTATTATTATTATTACTATTATTACTATTATTACAACCATGTTCTTCGAGAATTATTATTATCAATATTACTAGTGTACAATCATAATTATTAATTTTTTGTATGCGACAAACATCTAAAAATATTTCGTGTCAACATTAACCACTTTTCTTTTTTGTATTTCGACTGGTTTTTTCATCTCCTTAATTATTTTTTCTCCTATATTATTTGCCTTACTTTAAGATCCTCGTCACAACAATCATAAATACCGTGCACTTGTTTTCTTCCATTTTGTTACTTTTACAGAGAAGAGATTGCGTAATACAAAAATTTTAGGTACACATATTTTAAACTACACGCATATAAATAATTTTCTTTTTTTTTTCTGCGAGCGAAACGGACGGTAGTGCCTAATTAGAAAGACATTCGAGATCCAAGAAAAGTACAATTGGTCTTCGCGAGTCAGATTGCTTTCGAAATTGTCTATAAAGTGGCCATCAAGCAAGCAATGATCTGTCGACGTAGGATAAGAGGTAGTTTCATTACTATATCGATTCATATGCAATTAAATCCTGCATCGGAATCGAAATTAAATATAGTTTCTCTGGCACCGATTTAATCAAGAGGTCGTATTTTTCAGTTTATTGGATTTTTTTCAAGCGGAACATTGTTATTTGAAAAAATGAAATATTCAACATTTTAGAGCATCCTCCTAACTACGCCATTTACTCGAACCAGTGTTGAGAAAGTTATTCTTTAAAATGAAGTAATTTTTATGAATAAATTGTTTTATGACTGTATTCTGAACTTGTTCAATCAAAAACTTGTTCAATCAAAAACTTATTCAATTAAAAACTGGTTCAATTAAACACTGGTTCGTACTCTGGGAAATTTTGTGATGGTTGATCAATCGAAAAAGATTAAAATCTAGAGAAATGGCGTATTTCCAAAGGAGCACCATAAAAAGCGTTACATAAGTCCAGTTTAAATATAAAAGGAGTAAATAAACAATAAATTTGAATAAATCACAATAAATTTGAAGAATACAGCTAACTATTCGTCTCTACATGTAACAATCTGACTATTTCTGACTGGCGCTCCGTGAGAGCTACGTCCTTTGTGAAAATCAAATATACACTCTTCTATTTACAGACTTCAGCATTTAGGTATGTACAGAATTATTTATCATTCTTTTTCAGCAAAGGAAATGAATTGATCGAATGGAATGATCGCGTTTTCTCCGCTTATCATTGGATAGAGAGTAATCTAAGATTCTTAAGATTAACTTGTTTCGTATACTATTTAACGTCGATTCTATTTCTGTTTTATGTACAGGTGTTTGATTCAATTCTTTCAATTGTCGCAAATGCACGAAGGATTGCATTATAATAGGACCGTTTCAATTAGGCACAAAAATTAAATTTCTTCCTTATAACTAGTTAGCTTCAAATTTAAAATGTATAAAAATCCCCCCCCCCACCCTCCCTGTAATTAAATGTAAGGATACAATCATGAGTAACGTTTCCTATCAAGTCTTTTACTTCCTCCCAATTGTGTATTCTGCCCTTGCATTTTTGTCAGAATATACAAATAATATAAATCAGATATAAATAAGTAAAAACGTAAATCGTTAGATTTCAGTAAAAAGCACTGGGATTTAGTTGACTTTTTTTCTTCATTTTTTTATAAAGTCACTGGGTTCAACAATTGCAATGCAAAGACACGGTTTCGACATTCTTATAAACTATAGTAATCTTCTACAAAAACCTACTTCTTATGGCATCTCTCACTCGTCCCTACTTCCTTCTAAGCGTATTTCTCAAAGCTTCGTCGTATAATTATTATTGAGATAAAAACTTAACGAGCACTTCACTGCGAGGGAAAATAAAATTCGATACCAGTGACCCAACAATTTTGGAATTTTTTTTAATTGATCGATTCTTTTTGAATTGATCGAGACTTTCAAAATGGAAATTCAAAGTTCAAATACGTTTAGTGAAATAGGCAGGGATGCGCTCTATTTTCCGACTAGTATTTGCCTTCACGAAAAATTCAGTGTAGATTTCATAGGTAGTCATTTTCTGCAGCATGTGCATCCCTCGTTTTTAAGTTGGCCATTTCTTCTGTTGTTGCAACGGTGTTTTCTGGTTCGTCAGAAAAATTGATATTTCTTGCTTTGTACCAGACCACCAGGTCCACTATGAATCCTAATAGTAGGAGGCCACCAGTAGTACCTGAAAAAATATTATTCTTTTTAATTCACGTTTATTTTTAAAATCATTTCTGTGGAAGATATCTTTGTTAATGAAATTCTCTTGTTTTAGGATTTGAGAGTCACGTAAATCAGGAGAGGTTCGGGGAAATATGGGAGATTGACGAATTGATTCAAGGACCCAAGAATTCGGATTATTTTCGTAATCGAGTCACGTACCATGGAAGAACATCCTAAAGTCATTTGAATCGTAAAGCCAACAAGCACCACGTTCTCCACATGCGTACTCCCAGACCAGACAAGCCGAATCCACAACGGCTCCGTAGACTATAGGACACGGAACATTACCTAGAAATAAATAAAAGATTATTATTTTTCCGAATTATTATTCCACTGAAAAAAAGTTTTTAGATAAATTTCTGGTTCTTTAATAATAATATTCATAGCTGAAGGCTAATAATTTCAACTCGAACGCCCAAAGACCCTAAAAGCCTTCTATTAAGTCAAGAACCCCTTTAGTAACAAAAAGAACACGTTCAGTAATATAAAAAACATTTTTGCAATCCAAATAAATCATCTTACAATTTCGAAACTTCTTTACTAATCTGAAAAATTCTATACTAGTTCAAAAACTACTTTAAAAACAAAAATTACTTTTCCATTAGTAATTCAAACATTTGTGCAGCCTAAAAACTCTTTTTTAATGTAAGAACCTCGTTACTAATCCGAAAAGACCTCGAATAGTGTAGAAACCCCTTTACCAACTAGAAAAAGCATCTACTAGTTTAAAAACCCCTTTACGAATAAAAATAACTTTTTCAAAAATATAAAAGACATTTCTGCAATCCAAAGAAACTATCTTCCAATTTCAGAACCCCTTTACCAAGCCCTTTACTAATCTAAAAAACCCTATACTAGTTAAAAAAAAACCTTTAAAATCAAAATAACTGTTGTTAGTACAACAAACGTTCATGCTATCCAAAAAACCCTCCTCTAATACAAGAACCCCTTTACTAATAAAAAAAAACACTTTACTACTCCAAAGACTCTTTAATTAATCCAACTTAAAATTCTATGAGTACAAAAACATTTTTTCCAATTCATAAAACCTTCTACTAGTCTAAGAACCCCTCACTAACTAGAAAAAACCTGTACTAGTTTGAAAATCCTTTTACTAATGCAAATAACTTTACCAAAAGTATAAAAACAATTCTGCAATCTAAAGAAAACATCTTCCCATTTCAGAACCCCTTTAATAATCTGAATAACCCTATATTAGTTCAGAAATTCCTTTACAAACAAAAAAAACCCTTCCACTAGTACAAAAAATATATCTGCAGCCCAAAAGATCCTCCTTTAATGTAAGAACCCCTTTACACCTTTAAAAACCCTAAACTAGCTCAGAAGTCACTTTAAACTATAAAAATCACTTTTCTATTAGTACAAAAAAAATTTTTGCTACCCAAAAAATTCTTTTCTAATGTAAGAACTCCTTTACTAATCCGAAAAAAACCCCTCTCCTAGATTCGTTAATTAATCCAATCATCCAACCTAAAATGTTACTAGTACAAAAACATTTTTTCAAATCCAAAAAACCTTCTAATAGGGTAGGAACCCCACCACCAACTATAAGAAGCATCTACTAGTTTAAAAACCCCTTTACCAACAAAAATAACTTATTCAAAAATATAAAAGACATTCCTGCAATCGAAAAAAACCATCTTCTAATTTCAGAACCCCTTTAAAGAGCCCTTTACTAATTCAAAAAACCCTTTACTAGTCCAAAGACACTTTAATTAATCTAACTTAAAATTTGACTAGTACAAAAACATTTTTTCAAATCCATAAAACGTTCTACTAGTCTAAGAACCCTTCATTAACTAGAAAAAGCCTCTACTAATTCAAAAACCCTATACTAGTTCAGAAATCACTTTAAAAACAAAAATCACTTTTCTATTAGTACAAAAAAACAATTGTTGTAACCAAAAAATCTTTTTCTAATGTAAGAACCCCTTTACTAATCCGAAAAAAACCCTCTCCTAGACCCTTTAATTAATCCAACCATCCAACCTAAAATTCTAATAGTACAAAAACATTTTTTCCAATCCAAAAAACCTTCTACTGGTCTAAGAACAATTTTATCAACTATAAAAACCCTCTAATAGTGTAAGAACCGCCTCACCAACTAGAAAAAGCTTCTTCTAGTTTAAAAATCTTTCTATTAATAAAAATAGTTCTTTCATAAATAGAACAAGCAATTTAATTTCTGCAACCCAAAGAAACCACCTTCCAATTTCAGAACCCTTTCACTAATTCGAAAAACCCAATATTAGTACAGAAATTCCTTTAAAAACAAAAATAACCCTTCCACTAGTACAAAATATATATCTGCAGACCAAAAAATCCTCTTTTAATGTAAGAACCCCTTTACTGATTCGCAAAAACCTCCCCTAGTCTAAAGACTCTTTTATCAACTCTTCTAAAATGCTACTCGTCCAAAAAACTTATTGCCATCCAAAAAACCTTCTAAACTATAGAAACTTTCTACTAATTCAAAAACTTGTTTATCAATCCCTCAAAAAGTCTAGTACTTAATACCAATTTTTACTAATTTTTCAAATTTTCGGATTGGTAAAAAGGTTTTTACATTAGGAAATTGATTTTCAGTTCGTAAAAGGGTTGTAAACTAGTAAAAAGTTTTTGAGCTAAAAATATTTAGTTATTTTAGTGAAGGAGTTTTGTGTTGTTAAAGGGGTTCTTGACCTATTATATAGTTTATAGTAAAGAGATTCTTACCCAAGAAGATGGATTTTGGATTATAAAATGTTTTCTTGAACTAACAGAGTGGTTCTGAGTTAGTGAGTTACCAAAAGGGTTCATACGATAGTACAGGATTTTTTAGGGTTGAAAAGTATGTCTCTTTTTATACAATTTATACAATTTATACTAATAGACGGTTATTTTGGTTGGAAAAGATTTTACCCTCAATTCACTGATTAATTATTGAACCAGATTGCAGCAGACAATAAAAAAGTCTTTCTTCCAGAATCCAGTAGAAAAAAGTGATGCATTAGTAATTGAAAAAATTACCGAACAAGCCAATGGCAAATTGGATGAGTCCGAGGGCCATCGCCTTGTCCTTGGGATCAACGCATCTAAGAATGAGCAGCATCGACCCGACTTCGCTCGTCGAGTGAATAAAAACGGAAAGAGAGAACAGTATCATATACACCCAGAAGTTGTTGCACTCGAGCGGGCAGTAACCAATCGTCGCAGTATTCAAGGCTTCCGATCCATAAGTCTGGTTTTGACCAATACACTGGCAATCTGAAAACTACAAAAACAAACGTTAAACGTTGCATTATGAATCACGTTCTTGTTTTCCGCACTCGAGAAGTAGAAATCGTTTCCCAGGGAAAGTAAGGAGTACTAATATGTATCATTGAAAAAAACTTCCATATAAATCTAGCTATTACCCTCAGGAGTCTCAGGACTCTTCCTGCTTTCTTGGTACGCGGAAATAAAACAAAATATATATGTAACTTCAAATCAAAGAAATTAAAGTTTCTGTAGGAACCTAGAATTTCAACCTAGAAACATAAACTTTGTTCCAGATCCAGGCTGGTATAATATTATATATAATTTTTGACTGTATTTAGATATTTAAATTACTTGCTAGAGATATTACCGAAACTATTTTCCCATCGACGATCGTGTAGTTGGAACACCCTGCATGGCAAGCTGAGAAGTAAGTTTGCCCATCTGATCCACAAAGAGGGTTGAATTTATTCCGATCACAGTCGCAAGTTGGATCACAGGTTGGTACAAACTTAGACATTCTGGAAGCATAGAAGAAAGATGAAAATAAGTCTTAAAATATTTACTGATTGGAATTAAGTTGTTGTAAAGGATATTTTCTTCTTACCCATCTGATTGAGAAACTAGACCAGCAAAATCATCCATTGGACATCCAACAAACATAAGGATCCCCATACCAGATGCATAGATGATGGCTGTGAAGGCAATCCAGCCAGCAACGAACCTTGCACTTGGTTTCCATCTTAAGATGAAGATTCCACTGATTATGATTCCTAAACCCATCACTAGGATGCCTCCGATACCTGTGGAAATTAATTTAAAATGATATTATAAAACTGTAGATGTCTTTAGATAGATATCTGTTAAGGAAATTGGATATCTATCTAATAAAATAATTTTCTTCAGCAGACTGAAGGACTAAATTGATTTTGTAAAAATTACCTGAAACCATATTCGCATGATGAGCTGGCAGGCGAAATTGGCTCTCGAGGTACTTTGGTAGAAAAGTGTAGAGTCCTGCAATTGGCAGGATGTGGAGGACACTACTTGCTGTTCTGAACATAAGGATGTCATTTTTCAGCAGCCTCTTCACTGCTTTAGGAAAGTCTGGAAAGAAATGAAATTCGAGTTAGTTTTTAATTATTTTTCAATATTCCCAAATATTATTCAATATTCCCAATTATAAATTAAAACTGCGAATTATACCCTGGTAAAAAAAAACCGATTAAAAAAACCTAATAGATTTAGTAATTTATTAGGTTCAAACGACTTTCTATTAGGTTTTGTTCCAGGTTTCTAAGAGGAATTCTATTAGTTTCTGGTTGCTTTTCTAATAGGTTTTTATTAGGTTCCATTCGGGGTCTAATAGGACAAAACCTTTTTAGTAGGTTCTAAGAGTTTTCAACTTGGCTTTTTTAATCAGGTTTTATTCGGTATTGTCGTAATTCTAATTGGATTCCACAAGATCTTTATTTGGAATTGATTACTTTTTAATTAAAGAGATTCTGATTAGGTTCCCTTTCGGAAAGACCTAAAAGGAATCAAAGGTTTTTAAGTCATTTGTATTTGGAGTTTAAAAGGTTTAATATATTTCTTTATTATCTATAGACTATTTTATTTTAATATTTTTTTTTATTTCTATATCTATTCTATTTTAAGATTTAAACGAAAAATCAACTTTCAAATTGAACTTCAGCTTTGCTCATCTGTAAGTCTTCTTAAAGAGAAACATGCAGACTTTTTTGCAAATATTGATTCTTATGTCAAAGTATATACATATATTGTAACGATCATTATAGAATAATAAATAATGTATATAATAGATAATAACTTTCATGTAAGACTATGCAATTTAAGATAGATATTGCAAAAACAAAATTGAAAGTTAGATACATTAAATAGGAAATTGAGGTGAAAGTAAAACTATCAAAAAGATGATTGTGTGATTTGGAAAGTTTTCAATCAGAATAGAAAATCAAAAAAAAATTAAAAACATGTCTTAAAAACTTAGAAGTCTTGAAAGAACAGACTTTCGTTGGGCAAGACTGGGCATTATGGTCAATAGATTAATGAAGAGATATAATGAGAAAAGTTCAAGAGGCAAGAGTTCCTATTTAGTCGGTGTAATTTTGTATGCAAAATTTATTTCTTTAATTTTTTTTTTTTTTTACTTCGAAACACCACTTTCTTTTAACAATAAGGCTGGCCTTTTAGATATTACATAACTTTTTCAACAGCTTTAGCTTCTTTTATTGTAATAGGTAGGAACATTATTTTATTAATAATTGTCTTCTTAGGATTGATCTCATTAACATAAATTATGTAATATCTTAATGAGAAGATATACAGAGAGAACAGGATTGAACTTATAAAAAAAGTGCAGATGCGTTGTCATTATGAACAATGTAAGGAAAATTTTAATAATGGTTTCGTAATAATAGTAATAATAATAACAATAATAATAATAATAATAATAATAATGATTCGATTTAATTGATTTGATTGATCGATTTTCAAAAATCGATAGATTTTTTTTAATCCTGCTTTATAACATACTTAGAGGTAAAATTGTAACTTGCAAATTTTTTGGATATAAATTATAAAAATAAAAAATTTTAATATTATTAAGAAAAGGAACAACGTTTTTTTACTTTTTTTTTTTAATTGCCAATTTCTAAAGTGATAAATATTATTTATGAAAACATTCTGAGATAAATATGAAGTCAAGTAAAGTTTATATCTTATTTAACAAGTATTTTACATATAAATAAATCTTAAATATTAAAAAATAAATAAATCTTATTTTGAAGTTTATACCTCATTTAAAATTACTTAAAATCCTATGAAATCTCAGGAAATCCCTTTAAATCCAAAAATACCAATAAATTCCACTAAATCTCATTAAATTCTTTAATATATCTGAAAATATAATGAAATTTCTTAAAATTCCTTAATATTTCCTAAAATTACTTAAAATCCCATGAAATCCCTTTAAATCTACAAATACCAATAAGTTCTACGAAATCTCATTAAATTCTTTAAAATCTCTCAACATACAATCAAATTTCTTAAAATCACTTTATATTTCCTGAACTTACTTAATATCCCATAAAATATTTTAAAATCCCTTAGCATTATCTAAAATCCCAAAAAATATTGTCAAATTCCTCAAGATTATTGATAATCCTATGAAATATGTTTAAATTTTTGAAAAACTCATTAAATTTCGTAAAATCCTTTAAAAAAACTATTCAAAATCTCATGATATGTCCTGAAAATTGTTTTGTAAAATCACTTGATATTTCTTCAAATTACTTAAAATTCCATGATATATCGTTAAATCCTTTAAAAGTCCCTACAATTGCATAATATCCCATAAAATATTGTAAGATCCTTTAAAAAAAATTAAAATCTCAAAAAATATCGTCAAATTCTTTAGAATTATTTAAAAACCAATGAAATCTCTTTAAATTTCTGAAAACTTAATAAATTTCGTAAAATCCTTTTAAATTTCCTAACATTATTCAATTTCTCATGAAATTTCATTAAATCTCATAAAATAACTAATTATTCAATGAAATTTTTTAAAGACCGTTGAAATCGTTTAAAAGTTCCTAAAGTTACTTAAAATTCCACAAAATATCATTAAATACTTTCAAATTCATGAAAATCCAGTAAAATTTCGTAAAATTCCTTAAAAGTGCTTAAAATTACATAATATCCCATAAAATATTGTACAATCCCTTAAAAAAAACAAAATTTCAAAAAATATCTTCAGATTCTTTAAAATTATTTAAAACCCATAATGAAATCTCTTAAAATTTCTGAAAATTTAATAAATTTCGTAAAATCTTTTTAAATTTCTTAAAATTACTCAATTTCCTATGAAATCTCATTAAATATCTTATTATTTAACGAAATTTCGTAAAACCCGTTAAAATCATTTAAAAGTTCCTAAAATTATTTAAAATCCAATAAAATCTTGTCAAATATGCCTTTAAATTTGTTCATAGATTTTATAAAATCACAATAACTGATAAAATCTCTTAATATTTTTCAAATTTAAAAAAATTCATCATAAAATCCTTATAATATAACCATTTTGAAAGTGTTTTTTTTTTTTTAACGAAAATAATCTGAAGCAATCTTAAGATAGTTTATCAAATTCGGCACATTCATAAAATTCGTGCAATTTCCAAAATACCACTAATCAGATTTTCCACAACATCAATAAAAATTATTTTGAATTAACTTCAATTAAGTCCATTCGATTTAAACTTAAATTACCATTTTCATTTCCATTTCTTTCAAAAGTACAGAATTTATACGTCTGTAATTCTAGCAATTGATAAAAGTTATAAAAAATCAAGGTTTTTTCGCCAAGGAAAGTGTTTATCCTGAAAAATAAAGTTGAGTCGATACTTGTTAATTTGTTTGAAAGGATAATACATGCCTAATTTGTATTGCATGACGTCACAGGTTACTACATGCCCTTACGCAGTAAAAGAGTCGTTCGAGTGCGATTTTTATTGGAGTTCCGTTAGAGATAAACCCTGTATGTTGTGTATTATGTGTTGTTATGTTGCATTACGTTGGACGAGGCACAGAGCCGACAGCTGAGATAGGTCTTTCTCGCACACATACAAGTAATAGTAAGTCTGCTTGAACGCATGATTTGACCATGAACTTGCCCCACCTCACGCACGAGTCGGTCACTCATTATTATCGACTCACACATTCTCCTTTACTTGCATATACAACATTCTTTCATATACATGCACATTGCACACGTCCAGCTCATTCGTGAACTCTTGTAGCTTTTACTTGCACTTACACCAGTCGAGAGTGATTCGCGTGCACATGAGAAAGTCCCTTGGTACACATAACTCACTGACATGACATCAACAATTTATAGAATGTACTTTTATTGATCAAAATGCTAATTTTCCGATTTGAATTCCTTCTTGCGTAGCAACAGGATTTTGCAGGACATCATCCCCCTTTTATGTTCTCAGGTATCTTGGAGACATTCTACCATTCTAGAAATATTTCTCAGATATTTACGGGATATCAAGGTGAGGATTTTCATATCTCGGAGATATTAATAGATATCAGGGCGTTCACAAGTTAAGAAAGTCAGAGAAATGTCAGGAGGAACAAAAATTAGTCAGGGAAATGTCAGAAGTTGAATATAAATTTATTTATGAATAATAATTATGAATTTTAATTTATTTAACAGATTTTAGAAGGCTTTCAAGGATTTCAAGGGAATGTAAAGAATTTCCAGGCATTTTTTGAGATTCTAGGGATTTCTAAAGGTTTCAAGATATTTTCAATTATTTTAAGAGATTTTAAGAGGTTTCTATAGGAACTTTAAGGGATAAAAGTGATTTTTATGTAATTACATGTTTTAAAATGTTATTTTTAAAATCGTTTATGTTTTAAATCTTCCATTTCAATATCAGAAGATTTATAGTTATTTTACTTTTAAAATATGTCAAATAATCCATCAAATTAAAAAAATTTTGTGGAATTTTAAAGGATTTCATGAAATTTGAAGAGGTTTTAAAGACGGTTTAGAGAATTTTAAGAATTTTAAGGTATTTTTAAGTACCTTCTTATGGAATTGCAAAAGATTTTATGTGAATAAAGTTTCGAACGTTCAAATGAACGAAATATTTTTTTCAAATTATATTTTATTCAGAAATATTGTGCCAACTAAAAATAACAATTAGTATTACAAGTCTATTTAATTCTTTATTATTTTCAACGTAAATAAATCAATATTTAAAAAATTTTTATAGTTACAAATACAATCAATACAAAAATTCGTTCATTTGAACGTTCAGAACTTTTCAATCATAAGATTTTAAGAAGCTTTTACGAATTTAAAGAAATTTTGACATTTTTAAACTGATTTTAAGGGGTTTTGTGAAATTTTCAAGGATTTTATGTAATTTTAAGAATAATAATGATAAATTTTAGTTTATTTACCAGATTTTAGAAGATTTTCAAGGATTTTGAGGGATTGTAAAGAATTTCCAGGCATTTTTTGAGATTCCAGGGATTTCTAAAGGTTTGAAGATATTTCCAATCCTTTTATGGGGTTTTAAGAGGATTTTAAGAACTTTAAGGGATTAAAAGAGATTTTTATGTATTGATTTGTTTTAAAAGGAAAGGATCTTCCTTTTTAATACTAAAAGGTTTAGTGTTCCTTTCATTTTAAAATATGTCAAACGTAATCCATGAAATTAAAAAAATGTTGTAGAATCTTAAAGGATTTAATGAAATTTGAAGAGATTTTAAAGAGAGTTTAGGGAATTTAAAGAATTTTAAGGTATCTTAAAGTACCTTGTGGAATTGCAAAAGATTTTAAGAACCTTCTACGAATTAAAAAAAATTTTGACATTTTTAGAGAATTTCATGTAATTTTACGAATAATAATGATAAATTTTGGTTTATTTAACAGATTTTAGAAGATTTTTAAGGATTTCGTGGAATTAAAAAATTTTTTAATGATTATGAGTAGATAATTTAAAAAAAAGTAGTTAAACTTATTTAAAGAATTTCAAGGTATTTTAAAAAATTGTAAGTGATTTTAAGAAATTTTAAGGAATTTATTCTAATGTGGAGTAAATCAGATGGAATCCCTTAAAATCCCTTAACATTACCTGAAATTCTTTAAAAACTTTTAAATCTTCTGTAAAGGTCTTAAAATTGTTTATTTATTTGTTTATATTAAAATACCTTAAACATCATTAAAGTATCTTGAAATATCTTCAAATCTTTTGAAATCTCTTTAAATTCCTAAAATCAATAAAAATCTCTTAGCATCCCTTGAAATTCCTTAAAATTACTATAAATCTCTTGAAATCCTTTTATAATTTTTGAAATCTTATAAAATCTCCTGAAATTTCTCAGAATTATTTTTAATCTTTTGAAAATTCCTCTCAAATTGCTCCTAGCAAATAAATACAAATTTTTGGTTTTGGGAACAATGGAAACTTTAAAAAAATCTCTTTTAATATATCAGATGATTTAGTTCCTTTCCTTTTAAAGCATATCAAACGTAATTCAAATTAAAAAAATTTTGTGGAATTTTAAAGGATTTCATGAAATTTGAAGAGATTTTAAAGAGAGTTTAGGGAATTTAAAGAATTTTAAGGGCATGTGGTAATTACTATATTTACTTTAAAGGTTTTCAAGAGGTGTTGTTATGAATTTTTTTTAAATTACTGAAGTCTCTTGAATTCCTTTTGTTTAATTATATAAGATCTTTATTACTACTTAGGGAATGCTTTAAATGTTGTTTTGGAATATGGTGTTGTAGGAATTTATTATCTCTTAACGTTTCTTAATATTTGCTGGTTTTTTCCATTCCCATTAAGAAAATCTGGAATTCCCTAAATCTTTAAGCCTTTTATGATTCTACCAAGGACCTAGCTTATTACTGGTCTTACTACAATTCTATGTTAAAAGTTGTATGCGTGCTAAGGTCCAGGTACTCTTCGACCCTTCAGATATAACCATCATAAAATTCAAATGCTACTTTTTCTAATATTCTTGCTCTCTCTAAAAATGTACCTCTGAACCTTAGAAAGACTCTTCAGACAGTCATATTTTGATCTCGTACGAGTTCAGAGCTTCTTTGAATTATCTACTGAGTTATATTTTCAAATCATCGGTATTCTATGAATTAAGCAATCCTGTTAATTCAAATAAACTTTAATTATATGAAACCTTTGTATCTTTGATTTCGATCACCAGTACTACCTTTTTTAACACCTTTGAACCTGAAATAACAAAACAGTGTGCCTGAAAGTCAAAAAAATGTCAGGGGAATTGAAAAATTTAATTTTGAAGCTTGGTAGATAATAATAATTGATAACTCTCATTAAAAAAAAATAAAAATTTATTATATCCGTACATGTATTAGGTACAAAAATATCTTACGTGCTATAGAATAAATATTTACAATAATTCGTCGAGATATAAATAAATAATGCGTGTGTGTCTAAGCTAACATTTAAATATATCTTAAGTACTGTTGAATAAGTAGAATAAATATAAATACTAAATATAATTATATTATATTATACAATAAATAATAATAATAATAATAATAATAATAATAATAATAATAATAATAATATATTTGTTTTATATACACCTATTCTAATTATTTACAAATTATTATAATATTAGCACTCGATATAAATAAAAAAACAGTGGTCACATCAGGTCATCGTCATTTTCTCTGCTTTCTTTTTAAGTTTCTTTCGAAATGAAAGGGAGGCTGTTATCTTTGAATTGTTCTCCAAAGATTCATAAACCACCATGTGGATTTCACAATCTTCAAAGTTATTAGGAAAATGCTCAGGTGGTACACAAAAAATCCACAACAATTTTGATCCATCCTGAGTATATTTCCCTGTCTTATAATTAGAATTAGCAACAGTTTTTTCAAAACTGAAATATTCTGTCATGCTTAAAATCTGAGCATTCGGCAGTCTAGAATGTTTGTCAAAATGATTTAGAGCCGTAAATATATTGGAAAAATTAGTAGAAATATTCTGATCCTCAAACTCATTTACTAATTTATTCCAATATTCTATCAAAGATTGTAAATCTTCTCGAATATAATCGTCGATAATTTTTTCCTCTGCTTTTCTCTTTCCTTCTTTCATATCGGGATTTTTTTTTTTTCTAAATTCTCGATGAACTTGTCTAATGCTGAATTCTAACATGGCACAATATTCACTTATATTAAGAACATTAAAAATTTTCGCAAGATATGATCCCAACTTTATAGCTTTCTCATTATTATTTAATGAGGACGTGTCATTCATAACTTTATAAATTTGATCTTCCTCGTGCTTCTTCAAGTGTTTAAAAATCTCCAAATCTCCTATTTTATCGTCCTTATGAAATATTTTTATTTTGGAAGCAATATATTCTTTTCTTTTTATTTCATCCTGGTTTATAAGATTAAATCGAAGTAATTTCAAAAAGTACTTCAAAGCCCTCGAACTTTTATCGCCCTTCTCTTTCACCAGCTTCAGGGCCTCGAATATTTTTCCAAACTCAGAATTCGACAAATAAATCATTGTTGAGATGAGAGCCTTAGGATGAATTAAAAGCAGATCATTTATAATAAATAAACCTTCTTCCAATAAGTTTATTTGACTATAGATCCTTTTAGATAGAGTCAAAATTTTGTTGTAGACGTAGACTGCTTTATCTTGGAAAATAAAGGCCCGACTTGGATTTTTGAAAGCCTCGAAATAGGCTTCCTGCAGCACTTTCTGTTTCTCTAGACTCTCGGGATCCAAAAAACATGGTAAGTAAATTGCCTCCGGGTCCATGAGAAATAGAGGGGATTCATCTGCATTTTCATTAACTTCCTCCTCACACTTCTCCAATTTGTTGCACTTAAACTTCTTCATTTTTTTGGTAGTGCAATTGGACGGCTTATTTTGTACGTGTCTTTCAGGACGACTAAAATTGTTTGAATTCGACATTAAAATTTGATTTTTGCTTTTTTGAACAATTAATTTGCAGTTTTATTTAAGCGGAAGTACTGTGTTTGTTTCTTCACTAAGGAAGGATAAAGACAGGAAATATAATATAATAGAATAGAATAGAATAGAATAGAATTTAAATGTAAAAATAAGTGTAGAAAGAAAGAAAAAAACGGAAGAGAGGAATTAAAGTTGGATGCGTGCTGAATAAACTTTCACTTTGGCAGTAAGTAATTTGTAATCTGATATTTGGAAGTTCAGACACACGGCTCGTCTCGTCTGGAGATAAGACGAAAACTAGTTTTTTAAATATCTACAAGTCTGTGATTCGTTATAAAAAAGACGATGAATAAATAAATATAGTCCGATTCTCAGCTTAGAGATTTAATAAGATCTAACGAGGAATCACAAAAAAAAACTAAAGGAAAAACGATCACAGAATCACGGAGTAGATTAAATTAATATACTAAATTCTACGCCTATGCCCAGTGGGCATGCGCAGAAGATAAAAGGGCTCGTGTCTGGATAATAAGAGCGCGAATTGCACTTGGGATAGTCTAGTGGAGCAGGTCAGAACAGGTGTCAGAAATCAGTGAAAGGATGCCTTTAGGAAATGGATGACGTAATCTGTCACACCCACGAAACGTTTTAATAGCTAATGCTAATCTAATTAAAGTATCTTAAAATTAGTTCTTACAACTTGAGAACGATTTTAGTTTTGAGGAAAACAAAACTATGTATGTTTCAATCGAAATTTTTGATAAAAATCTTATTATATTATATTATTATTGTCTTCTACTTACGTGCGTCTGTCTCCGCTGATGGTTCAGATAAGACTGACCCAGTTGAGATTTACATGTCTAAATATTAATTAAGGAATTCGCTTATCACTAACCGGAAGTGAAGCAGGGCCGGCTTAGGGTTGAGGGGGTGAGGGGCGGTGGCCCCTAGGGCCGTTTAAAATTTGGGGGTCTTTTAGGGGTGACAAAATTAACTTTGTTATATATTATATATTATTTATTTATATATATATA
>UCOH01006666.1:0-19092 GCA_900474275.1 Synergus japonicus
ATATATATATATATATATATATATATATAGATTTGAGGTGAGACCAGGTGAGACAAGTCTGGTAGGTACGATCTTGAGCCTCATAGTGTGCGCGGGAGGTCATGTTCGCAGGTTCGCACAGCACGGAGGCTGCAAGGGGTACCTAGCCTAACCGATAGTAACCGGACGATTCTTAACACGGCCCAGTGACCCGAATAACCCGATGGTTTGCTTATAATCGAACTCTCGCTTCCTCTCTCTTTCGCCTTCAGACTCTTTCGCCTTTGGACTCTCTCGCGATCTTTATCTCTCATTCTCACGCAAGATGGCGTCTGAGACCTGGACCTGGACCTGGAAGAACGACTTAACAGCCCTGAGGCTCCACGAAGATGTTACTCATGATCATGAAGACTCCCTCGCCTTCATTCCTCAATCCTCAATCCTCTTTCACTTATTCTTCCTTTCCTCTTATTTTTTCAACTCAGGGACTCTTCTCCTCCTTGATCTTCCTCTGCCGTTTCTCCTCTCCTTCGCACTTTGCGTGCCCGTTAATTATCCGTTATTTTTTTCGGCCCGCGAACCAGTCGGATGATTAATAGTGCCAAATGTGCGATCTAATTAAGCACCGAGAGCGCCTTCGCTTTCCTCGTTACTCTCAATATAAGCTTCTCATGTGTCTGATGATCAAACCGGCCCGAATTTAAGCAATTATCCGCCCCTAGGCGTTTCAAGGCAGTTACGCCCTCTACGAGAGTAATAAATTTTATTCTTCGTTTATATATATGGTATTGATGTACGTTCTTTATTTGAGGAATTAATCACAATGAGGCCATTTCTCAAAAGATTTATGAGTTGCAAAAGTAGTGGGTACCAGGTTAAAAAGTATAACGTAATTTCGAGAATATTTCCGGTATTTAAAGTTCATTACCACTCGTTTCTAGCAGGTTTTCTTTTTGTTGGTATTTTACTTTAGCTTTAGACTATTAGTTTTTGTAATGGAGAGATGGATCACCTTTAGTTTCAAATTTGTATAATACAGATTTGAAAAATAAAGGAGAGAGAATAGAGTAATGAATATAATTAATTAATTTACAAGCATTCAATTTGTAGATCATGAAAAATAGAAGTTGCGAAAAAAGAGGGAATACAAAATAAATTAATTAGTTTTAGTCGATGGAGTTTCTTGAAGGCAAAGTCTTAATCTTTCATCCTGTTCGGAATGAGTGAACATGGACGCATCTTCTTCTGCAAAAGGAACGAAGCTTATCAGTAAACCAGATTCGTTCGACAATTTGTCATTCCTTGGTATCTACACCGTATAGGTAATCCAAGTGGAATGATATACAGGACAGGATCATGTCTGTAGCGATGGTCATTCGACTGCAATAAATTATACTCTTTCGGATACTATAATTTAAATCCAGGACCAACCGCGCGATGCGGCCTTAATTACCCCAGTGCAAAGTCAATTTCTGCTTTTATATCGATCACTGGCCAAAACATAAATTACTTGGCTTCGAAACCTTCTCGGGAAATTTGTGCCTAACTTCCTAATGTTCCTCTCCATTTAATAGAAATTCTGAATCATTAGCTTTAAAAGAGTTGAATAAATAATTTGCACTTTTTAAACTTTATTTTTTCCCCTTTTCAGGTTTTGTCCTGGCTCTGTAAAAAAGGCGAGGACATTCTTTCAAAACACGCTCTACACGCAGCCTCAACTCTTCAAACTGCTCGACTACACGAGAGAGAATTTGAAAAGTTCTATTTCACGTCCATGGTAAGTACAGAAATTTTTTAATCAAAATCTTTTTGACATTCAAGAAAGTAGTGCTCATCAACCTATGTCTGAAATATCTCAAAATTTTTCTAATCTTTGAGAATTATTAGAACTCGTCCTTTTTTTAAAAGTATATTTGACTTTTATTTGAAGATTTCACTTTTTTATGTTCAATTGTGTATTGAACGAATGAAAAGTAAATTTTGTCAATGTTCACATAATAATACAAAAGAGAAGAAGAAAAGAGAGAATTATCGAACGGAACGTCGCAATAAGATAAAGGATTGCTTTGTGATTCGGGTTGTCTTTTATCTTCCTTATTAGTTAGAAATGAAAAAGAAGGTACAACTCTCTCTCGCGACACACGTCGAAGACATAGCGATACTGTCATTACTGTTACTCTTTGATCCTTAGTATCGTATCATATTCGTGGGAAGGTTGCTTTTTTCATTAATAACGTATATTAAAGGAGAGGAAGCTAGTCGTTTGTTATTTACTTATTACTTTCACTGTGGGTTTCGCATATTTCATCCTTTCATTCGCCTAAAAGTTCATGCAGTGAAAGATGCTAAAGTTGGAGATCAATAAGTTCAATCTTTATAATTATTTAATTATTTAATTATTATCAGATTATTATTATGAAGTTCGTCTTATGCAATAAAGAAGTCTTCATTCATCCATAAAGTATAATAGTGGTCCATTTTATAAGGCAAACAATAAATGCATTGTGAAAAGATAAATACATTTCGATTAAAATTTTTAATAAGTTTGCCGTTTCAAAATAGAAGAACTTGACATTATCGACTGAACAGATCTTCAGATCAGTTGAAGATCTGCTTGATCTACATTGCAGAGATCGTTACCAATTCAGTTGATAATATAGAAATTTATAATGTAAAGAAATACCATTTTTCTAATTTTTCTTATCAAATATTTAATTCTTTTTGGCAAGAACACATTGTGAATTCTTTTATCAGAAAGTATCAAATTTTTTAAAATATGAAAATTAAAAAATCGATCAGGCAAGTGGCGCCTTCAGCGGAGAGTTCTTGAAACGTGGTGAAGGTTTCTTAGAGAAGAGATCTTTTCCATCGACAGTGGTACAAAGAGCTGAAGTAGTAGAGAAGGTTTTACATCAGTCAGACATCTTACCGATCTTCGATGAGGATTTTGCGAATTTTTATCTTATCATATTTTTTCTGGAAATGCTAAAAAAATTAGTATCTTCGAACATATTCTTTAAAATTATAAAATGTACATATTGACTCTAGAAACTTAAATGGAACTTTTAATTAGCAGTATTCTGATGACCTTAAGTAGCCATGTATAAAAGTAATTTGCGAATCAAGTCCTTTTTTACACATCCCGTACAATCAGGTTGAATGGAAATGAATAGATTAGGAGTGGTGGTCAAGAGAAAACTCGATTCGTTACTTTGCTGATGATAAAACTTATCAGAGTACCGTTTCCGTATCAATTCGAAACTCTCAAGAATGATTCCAGCAAAGTGTGTCCCCGTTTTTCTTCTTTTGTTCTAAGTTTCACTCCAACATTAATCACGTTATTTACGTAAAAATCAAAAAAACTTAATTAACGTATCTAATTCCTCTATCTCAGAACGATTTTTAACTAGATGTGCAATGTTAACAGCAAAAAAAATGATAGAAGAAAGTGATAATTATCTCTGCATTAGTATTTACCTATTTCAGGTTTAGATTAGTAGGTATAATTTATGTTTCGCATTATTTATTAGTTTCATTTCTAATTATTCTTTCACGAGTTAGAATGGTGTTATCTAACAAATAATTTGTTGTGTGCATCGAATTATTTCGTTGAGTGCAGTCGGTAGCTTAATTAAAAGCGCCTAGGAAAATTGATAGAAGTACACCATAAAAATGAAGATCGTTTTCTGAAAAAGAACTTTTTGAAAGTGTTGTAAAAAGTTTACCTTATATATCAAATGAATGGACGTTGGAAAAATGTTCACAAATATATAATTCTAGTGCACTTTATCGTCGTAAGTACTTCCAAAGGTGATCGAATATGAAGGAAAGTTGCAGTACCATTACAGTGCAGGTCAGACTAACGAGCATAACTGCCTTGTGCTGATTCCTGATTTTGCAATCGATTTTGAAATGGTTTCTGGATCGGGATTCACGTCACGTATCAGACAGATTTATCGGAAATCACGAAGCTTAACCGGAAATACGGCGCAATGCTCGCCACCCGCTGATATTGTAATTAATTAATTATAATGCAAGATAATTACATTGAATATTCGCATAAATAGAAAGCCGAGTCAAGGTTCAAATCATCAAAAGGAAAAAACTTTACTTGAAGGCATAATCGTAGTAAACTTACGGTTTTCATTGCATTACTCGATTCTTCTCCACGAGCATAAATTACGGAGAAATTGAATTTAAATGAAGATATGAGACAAAACCTTGATGCAGTTGTCAAATTTTTTTAATGGGGTCAGATGCAAAAGTTAGCTTCCGAATTACCTATAAATTAATCTCCAGGTACTATCAACGTCGATACGAAAGGCAAAGCTTACTTATGTTTATTTAATCGCTCTCTCACCCCACGCACGACACCCACTTGAGACAAACTGTGCACTTGCACACATTGAATTTATTAGGCGCTGGACATTTTTTCTTGTGGGATGAATGGATGCTGCATCTGCCTAGAGATTTATCACACTATACCTAACTTTCTAGCTTTTAAATTACTCTCATCTGTTCGTTCATATCCTTTAATCAATGTTTAAATATATTATGATAGCAAACTTTTTTTCCTACTCCTTAACGAGATAACTTTTTGCACACATTCTGTGAAGTCATAAATACTTTCACACACTTTTTTATTGATTTCGATTGCATCATCTCAGAGTCCATTTGCAGTTGGAACCAGAGTCCAGTTATTATCGAGACAAGAGATTTCTCAACTCGATCGAAAATAAATAAGATTATCAAGGCGTTTTGTGATTCGCGTGAAAAATATCCTTGGCAATCTCTTTAAAGGTATTATATACTCGACATCTGGAAGCGACCTTGAAAGGCAAATCTGTATTTGATTCCTCATAATAGGTGATTTCTTCCACTTTGTTTTCCATTTTTCAAGGCTCTATTTCCTCTCTGGCATTCCGTTATGCAAGTTCTCTTTCGACGACTTATTACCACCTCCAGGAAGATATTGCGGGGGAAAATGCAAAAGATCTTACCTTTATTATCTCAATCGTGTGATAAGACATTCTAGGTCAGGGCAGTTAATGTAACTGGTGTTTAAGACGAAATTCGAAAAATTGTCAAGGTATTACGTGTTTCGTGTGGAACAGTTAGGCAGTGAGGTCAAAGTATGGCAAATACTTATACAAAACAACATCAGTGTGGAAAGTAGCCGACAAAGTTCTGAAGAACAGTTACAATTTCCATTTATTTCATCATCTCACCTTGTAGAACCTATGTGACTAGTATGTGGTGGGTGGCGTGTTTGTCGTTGGGTCACCCACTTCATTTTTCATGGTTGTCGCGTACCTATATACACGACCTGCGACCACAAGACTTGCATTCTAAAGAACCGGAATTACCGTGATAATGAACCAATGACGCGCAGTAACCAAAGGCAAATTAATAGTACGAAAGATTGAATACTATGTTCTTGAAAAAAATCATAAAATATATCTACTTTAATTTAGTATAGCAGATATCGTCTTTCGGCCTCCTTTTTTAGCAGCTGGCACGCGTGCTTAATGGCTTTTCCTTAGAAAAGTATTATAGTAACCTACTTGTCTTCCTTTCTTCCTTATATAAGAAATTCTAGGCGACGATCAGAAAAAAAATCAATGTGGAATATGAATTGAAGAGAAATCAAATATAACAGTTTTAACCATTACTTTGCAATGAAAATAGTACATCCATCTTCTCAGAATTAAGCAAGCTTTTATAAATAAATAATTCGCTAAACGCGATAAGAGCAGTTAAAGTATCGAAAAGGCCCAATGGGAGTTTTCCTGTCATTTGAATATCACAATATTTCGTAATAAAATAACATAGTCAATGCCTGATGGAAATTTCTTATAATATATTTATGCATCTCTTTGAGAACGAATATATGCACTATAATCATCGCCTATCGATTGAAATGTACACAGAGCAGGCGTTTACGAGCAATTGAGTGCAAACAGGTTTCCACCATTCTCATTTGCATCTAATGCAGGGTAGAAAATACAAAATGTTGACTCAGCTTTTCAATTTAAGTAATAAAATTCTCAAAAGTGCTTCTAGAAGCACTTTTCATTCCTTCTCTATCAAAGAATGATTTTATGGGTCAAGAAAACTAGCAATTTTTCTTCTGAGTTTAAATAATATCTTGCATTATATTTCCACCCACTTTTTCCGATACCTTATTTATGATTGTGGTACTTTTGTGCATATGCACTGAAAAAAAGGTTTGGTTCGGACAACAAAATAATTTTGTTGGCTCAACCAAATTATTTTTGGGTCAAGAAAACGTTTTGTTAACCCAACAAATCGTTTTGTTGAACTAACAAAAATTTATTTCAACCAAAAAAACATATTTTGTTGCACAAAATATTTTTTTGAGTGTGATGACTTCGAGACACGCACCTTTCTGTTAATCGATAGAACTTTGTCTAAACTTCAACATGACATCTAATATAGAAGCTTTTATTCGAATGGAATTTATGATAAGATATGGATTTGCATTTCGTCATCGTCGTATTATTTTGAAGTCAATGCACTGTCAAGCGCCACTGGGGTTAAATGTGCATACATACGCCTTTAGTTGAACTCACGTGCATTGCGCCATAAGATTGAGAGAGAAAAAGAGAGACGACGTTACGCATAGTTGATTACACGCGTAGGTGCAGTGAAAAAATAATGTGTTATGTATCGGCGAGATGTAGGTTAACATGCGCTTAAAGTGGAACGAACTAGGTGGTAACTAAGTAGTTACCGATGGAAAGGAGACTTTATAACAACTTAGTAGAGAGAATTCTCGATCGACCTTGGCCAGACATGTCTCACCCTTTCATTCCTTCCTTCTTGCTCTATGATTTCCGCATCGTAATCATCATGCTAATCATCCATCTTTTGATCGTGAATTGTTCATTCTTTACATATCAGATCAGTTGATTTGAAATGCATGCTAATTTTCCATGTCACATGACTTTTTGCTTCAAGTACATTGAGCATACATATATGTTTGCTTGATTACATGTCAGAGCTCAAAATCGCGCAGGTCATTCCCGAGAATAATAGATAGATTCCAAGTTATGCATGCCGAAGCTCAAAACCAGTTGCATTTCTCTGAAAGAAATTAATTAGTAGATATACGATGGGAAGGTGTATAGATGTATGAGAATGCATAGTCAGCAAACTTGAGGGATTGATGTCAATTGATCAGATTAGAATGTACGAGTATTATAATCACTACTGAAGCTGGCCCATTAGGTTCGAAGAGTGTAATTTACAATCGCTGCGTAACTTGCGTGTAATGCTCGTATATATGCCTATAACTCACAATGGAATAGTTGCGATGAAAGTGCCGAGTAATCTGGGCTAAAGCAATGCACGAGAATCGTGTTTGGCTTCCACCTTGTTGAAGGCGGAACGCTAATTTACGTATATCTTATATGAGTCTGGTAACTGACATCTCACTTCCCAATTTATTAAAACATTTTTCGAACTTAATTCAATATTCTCAAGAAAGCAGGCCTTTTATTTGGTAATTAAGGGCGTTGGACCCAAGTGTTAAGCTCAAAATTCCATTCTCCATTTTACTCAACGAAAATTATGGATAAAGATTTTTTCGCTTTGCAGAACTAATCTTTTTTCAACTATAAGACTGCATGCAGAGCGAAAAGATATTTAATTTCGATACTTTTCTCATAAAATGAAGAATTCAAAATTTGAGTTCAAAATTCAATATTTTACAGTTTACTTAAAACATATTTGAATTAGATATTTTCTCGCTCTGTACACACAATTTTAGTTAAAAATTGACTAATTCTACAAGAGGAAAAAATTCAAAATTTAATATTTGTTGAGTAAAATGAAGAAATCGAATTTTTAGATTAGAACTTGGCTCCAACACCCTTAAACTAATGTACCGTTTATTCATTTATTTTTCAAGTACATATTTTATTTCATAGTAAATCCTAGGATATTAAATTTTGACCCGAAATGCAGATGTCATTTGTTTTTCTGGAGCGCAACACTTTAATCCACTTTTGGATCATAATTTGATACCTAGGAATTTACTGACAGATGATAATTCTTCAGCTCGCAGTAAATTATCTGCTTTTGAAAAATTCTCGCGAAAGCTTAGAAATGCTAATTAATGTGAGACACACTTCTGTCTTCGTTTACAGTTAATAAAAACGGTGGTGCAATTACGTAATTGCTAACTCAGTATATCTATAATTTGCATCTGCACAACATTTATTATGGAAAATTGGTAGCACAGAGAAGAGAAAACCTCTCAAAATTTCGAATAAGTTATAATTATTGTGAAGTGGTTTTTTTTTTTTTTGAAAGTTCAAAATCGTGTTATTCGCGTTCTAGTTTTTCTTGGTAAATAATTTTGCTTGAGGCATTGATAAAGTTGTCCAGGGACTTTGTATGAAAAGAGAGGTTTCTTGATGATTAAGAATGAGATCAAGACATTACATAAATCCTTAGATAGCCTATGACCCAAGTCAAGACCTTCAGAACTTGTGCATAAAACTGATGTTTCTCACAGAATCACGTCACTTAAATGAGCAATTAGCATGACAAGCCGACCGCAGATTATCCTGTTTACTGATCATTCGCGCTCTTATACACTAATGCAGTCACTTCTAGCCAACATCCACGCCCTGCCTCGTAAACTGATTCCTTATTTACTATCCTCGTAATATACAGCAAATTACTTAAGTAAATCACACAAGACAAGACATTTTAATCTTCTTTTAATGGATGTTTGATTTTTATTTCTTGAATGCAATTCTCACTTCTTTATTTCTAACACAGCCATAAAATGAAAAGTATTTGCATTATATGCATAATATATATTTCAATCTGGAATTGATATTATAGTAAAAGCGGCGAACATATATAAGTGGTGAATATCCTCCGCTTAATTTCTTCCAAAAAGTGAACGTTAAATTCTGATTTATAGTCTTTGAAGTCAAAATGATATGATTGAAAAGTTCTGAACGTTCAAATGAACGAATTTTTGTATTGATTGTATTTGTAACAATAAAAAGTTTTTAAATATTGATTCATTTACATTGAAAATAATAAAGAATTAAATAAACTTGTAATCCTAATTGTTATTTTTAGTTGGTACAATATTTCTGGATAAAATATAATTTGAAAAAAATATTTCGCTCATTTGAACGTTCGAAACTTTATTCACATAAAATGATACAAAACATTGTCGTATAGATATATAAAAAAAGGCCATTTCTGAAGGCGGAGATGATGTAAACTGAGCGGAATCAAACTAACGTGGCGATTTCAATGAACAGGGTGGAGACGTTAATTAATAAAGCCCGTTCGCACGTGCGTTAACCAATAGCGCGACCCATAGACGACACGTGCAATATTCAACTTTGATTTCGCACTTTCGAGTGCATCCGTTCCAAGGTCCTTGTTTGCATCTCCTGCAAGTTGCACACGTTCGTTAATATTTGCGAGTACTTTCCGAGTGCCTTATTGTAAAGTTCACAAACGTTAATTGGAGACTGGGTATAAATAAACAGGAAAAACGTTATATAATTAGAATTAGAAATTAGAGAATGTTGCTATTTGAAGTACATCATTATACGTGCATCAAATTTAAATGTGACTTGCATAAATTTTAATTAAGCAAGAAGTATTACGAAATTACTGAACCAAATAGTAAATACGTTAAATGATATTATATATCTATATAAAATTATACCTATATACTTGGATAATTATTGATTTCTTCATCTTCATGAATGAATCTAAATTGACGGAAAAGATGTTTCCTGTTAGAACGTTCATTCGGTGAAGGAATTCATTCAGCGAAAGTCTCAATTTTCAGGTCCACGTTTTAATAGCCCGCATGCCAGACGCAGTGAAATTCTAGACGAATTTGTAATCTGAAGTTACTGCAATTGCGAGAAATTAACAGGCCAGTTAGATTTTGCAACTGCGGCGTTTGCACAAAAATGTAAGGAAAAAAATGCGGTAGTCGATGATATCGGAACAATATAGGGGACACTTTCCTTTCACAAATGCCAGTTTTATCGATCAAGTTCTAGCTAAGCATTGCAGAAAGTATGAGAAGTCTTTTTGTCAGCACTAAGTTTTTCATTTGATTCAATTCAGGTGTTAATAAACTAGTCAAATATATAGATAGTTTTTTTTACATATTACATTTTTTTGAGAATACCTGTACAGTTAAAAAAAAAAGTATGTATGTTCCCGAGAATTTGAATGTCGCTGACCCAAAACATTAGAAGAGTCTATGAAACGAATAGTTATACATTTCATACTAACATTCCAATCACATTTCCAGTTTAGTTCGATTATCTCCAAACTCGAGAGAAACTTTCACGCGGGAATAATTTATATACAAGTGTTAGGCAATAGTTTTCTTTTATCGTAGAAATTTTTTTCGTCTGAAAATGTTGCTGCCAAATGAGTTTTCTTATTTACAATTTTTAACGATCTTCGTATAGGATTTTTAAGGATCTGGGTTCTGAATCAGCGATTAGAATGCACGACTGATTCCAAATCAGCGTAAATACGCTGATGAACCAGTGAATGTCACAAGCGAAATTCTGCTGATTCATCAGCATATATATGCTAATTGGATACTGATCGCTAATTCAGGTTTAGAGAGTGGAATTTCTAAGGATTTGTGAACGGAATTTGCAGGATTTCAAGAGTTTTCATGGATTTTTAAAGAGTGATGATTGAAAAGTTCTGAACGTTCAAATGAACGAATTTTTCTATTGAATCTATTTGTAACTATAAAAAGCTTTTAAATATTGATTCATTTACATTGAAAATAATAAAGATTAAGTAAACTTGTAATCCTGATTGTTATTTTTAGTTGGCACAATATTTCTGGATAAAATATAATCTGAAAAAAATATTTCGTTCATTTAAACTTTCGAAACTCTATTCACATAAGAATGCAAATGTCAAAATCCATTTTTCTGATTCTGATAAATAAAAACTTGAAGGCCTTTAATCTCGAATAACGTTTGTCATTCAAAGGCCAATGTAACTGACCTAAGCTAAGAAATACGCCAATTACGCGAAAAAGCACATTTCTTGGCGTTAATCGTGCTGAACTACTGTACGCAAATTGGACAATAACGCTTCGAAGCATTCACAACGAGTGCAATTACACATTACACCGTGTGTGCATATAGTGCCCGGAGAGAGTAAATCCACCGTAGCTTGGCATGGTACAGAACCCTGTGGCATGGCATGGAATGGAATGGATTCGAGTGGATCGGGGGTTTGCCTCAATGTATGAGTACTACGTCCTCGTGTGCGTCTCTCGGGCTAGTGTGGTTTTTGTATTCGGTCTGTATTCGCTCTTCCAGTATTAGAGCCCGCAGTCAGTAGGCCAACAGCGCTCGCGGGCTGTGCGTCTCATTTCTCCGCGTGAAACTGAACGCGAAGCCGGCGGTGTGATCTTCCATGAAGATCAATCATCCGCCAATCACAGATTTGCAAAAATTATGTAAATTATCGAAATATCATGAAGAGCCAAAATCCCAATCTACTCAACTCAAAGAAACATTTTCCAAAATCATACGAGTTTCATCAAAAGGATGAAAGTATCCTATATAGGAAATCTCTATGATCAGAGAAAAGTGAATGTGTGATGTTTCAAGCTAATCTAATCTTTGGATGTAGTTAAAATTTAAATGTTAATTAGAAAACCTTCCGTGATTGGAGCCAAATATCCCAAAAGTGCGATGGCTGATTATAAAAGATAGAAAGTGTTGAAAAACAAGAGATGAGGCAGTAAATATAGACCATAGCTGTGCGTCAGTGTGTTGCAATTATGAATTCCGAGACATAGCTATTTCGGATGTTCATCACAGAGGAGAGCAACGGAGTTGACGGCGGTTGTCGTCTCATCTCCGTGCGTCAGTGTGACGAAGTTAATGGGACTTTGAGGATTCTTCGACGAGAAGATAAGTCTAAGAATCCCAAGGCCAGAAAAGAAGAACCTGGTTCACCAAACCTCACGTGTTTTTCCCACGTGATTGATAGCTCTCTGAAGCCTGTGAAGCGAGTGCAGTCTTATGATTCCTCCAGTCGTCCTCGATCAGAGGCCCTGCTCCTGAAGAGATCCTCCACTGCAGGGTCGATAACCTTGAAGCCCAAAGTTAAGGAATCTCATGACTCGGATCCGAACGTTATCTGCTTGGAGAGATGCTCTGATGGTCGGCCGAGGTACTCCACTGTTGTTAACCTTCAAGATCACACCAAAGATTTACGATCCAGTAAGAATATTTACGTCAGTACTTCAAGTCCCGCCCTAAGAAGATTTGCCTCTGTACCTGGAGATCAGATCAGCTTGCAGCCAGTTTCTAGAGATTTGGACAAGAATTGGGGAAAGTATGACTTGACGAAGCAAGTGAATAATCAAAAGAATCAAAAGAATCAAAAGGACCAGAAGAGAATTTCAGGAAATGATCAGGAAAATGATGCGATCATCAGTCCGTTGAGATCTAGTGACAGCAACTTCAGTACCTGGAAGGAAAAGAATGAAGAAGAGGTACTCAAGGTCGATTCGGTCTCTTCCCCTGTTGAGGTTGTCTCGATAAGGTATCGTCCAAGAACAGATTCTAGATCGAATAGAACGCAGGAATTCGCGACAAAGACTGAGAGGCTGATCGCCAGGAGATCGGTGAGTTCGTTCCGGAATCCGAGTCGTGAGAACAGGAAGAGATCCTCGTCCTTTGGATCTTATGGTTTGAGGGAGTCGAAGAAGCAGGAACCTAAGGATTGTAAAGTGCGCGAAGCGGATGGCATGCGTTGTAGCGGAGTTGCAAGTGTCGACGAGAACGATGGATGCGTCCTCTTAAGTGTTCGTTCCTTGGAAGATAATCCAAGTGCTCAAGAATCTCAAGATGCGACGTGCTTGGCAAGGCAGGATGACAGGTCGACGAGAAGAGATCGGGAGCGAGCGAGGCTCATGCGAAGGAGGAGGATCATCAATAGCAGATCGCTCTCTGTTCCAAGGCTTAATGTAAGTCGAATCTTTCGGTTAAAGGCCTTTTCGTAAATATCGCACAAACATTTATAACTTGGGTATACAACTACTTATTTGTTGTTTTCTCAACTGTACAATTTCAAAATTTGACTTTATAGGATTTAAAATGCAACATGTTGACCTAAGTTACGCAACTTGAAATTGGAAACCTTGAAATTTGGATAAATTCCAATTGAATGTGTAGGTACAAAACTGAACAGTTTGAAGTTTGAAATAGAACAACTGTGTCAATTTCCTGAGAAGGAGAAGAGACACATTTTGAATTTGAAGCACAATACACATTAGAGTTTGTTAAGCGCCTTAATTAAGAGAACATTTTCATTTATATACCAACTATAAACAGAATGAATAGGCATTGCCGCAGGCTTGGGACATTCGCTATCTGCGTAAACCGCTGATGTTAATCTTGACAAGCTCTTCCATGATTTATCGCGCCTTTCGAGACTCGATGATTCCAAAAAAAATGTCGATTATTGCTATGCTTACAAACTGCCCACGCAACTTTGGATTTATATAGGGGAGAGCCAATCCCGGACCTTCCGGATTATATTAAAGATTTTTTTTTATTCCTTTCTTATACACATGATGTATGCTCTAACCTCAGACCAACTGTGTCTTTTAAATTTAAAACTCTCAGTTACTAATCTCTGAAAATAGTGAGTATCCTCAAGCAAAGTATATCATATAGTTCACGGATAATAATATCGTTAATCAAGTCTCCACGAGACTTTTTATGTCACCTTCAGATGTAGAATCATATAAGCATATCTCCTTTTTTTATAAGCTTTGCACAGTTTTATTAGTTACATATATCTTACGAGTTTATCGATAAAAAAATCCAAGTGACAATTTTTCTCCTTTGTACAGGATGAAAGTAAATTTCAAAAAATTTGAGATTGAGATTGAAATTGAAAGAAAGAGAAGAACCGGCCGTTTTGGGAGAATGGCTGGCTCCCAGATTAATCCGCTTAGGTAATCAATTCGATTCGAACATTCGTGACTTCTGAATCATCTTACCTCTTTTTTGTTCACCGAGTATTTTTTTGTAATTTATTCAACGATCGCCAAATCAGGAAACAGGGTTACTGCTCGATTCACAGGTTCAGTTTTACGTGGGCTGCGCAAAAAAGGTGTCCTTCTAGCCTCGAATGGCTGCTCGAGTTATAAAGAGATTGCAACGGAGCAATTTCTTCAGCTCTAACAATAAGTGAAAATAAACTTAATATTATAATGAAGAATCACGATTTACCAAAACAAATCATGCTTCATCTAAAAGTTCCAAGACCATTAGTAAGGCATTGTGTTGTTTGTGTGCTTCTTCAAGCCTTTTATCTTAGAGAAGAGAAGAGCTATAAAACACTCGATAATTTCAATGCGGTTGTTAATAGGTTAAAGACATTTTCGCAATAGGCAATAGCTTTGAAGTTAAATATCACGTGGGCGTGAGACGTGCGTTATGCGGGTGCATTTAGTGTAGGCTGGAGTAACTTAATGATAAACGCTATTAAATTTTGCAGCGTTTAATCTCCCTATCTTAATCACTTTGATCGATTCATAAATATTCGTTACTAACTTTTCACTTCCTCTCTTCTTTATACCTCGCTTATCGATTTCTGCATATATATTTAAACACTAGATAGACATCTCTATATAATATTCAGGATCATGAGATCAATCTTATTTTGTGTTCCTCATAGTTGGAATTTATTTCGTTACTTCAAAGATTGACTAATTCAGATAATATTGTAACTATAGTTTGTACAATTATTCTGTACGAGATAGGTTTTAAAGTTCATCACATCTTCAATATCCAATACGTCATTAATCGCTCAAATGGCTCAATTATTGAAAAGAGAAATTGTCGGACGTGTATTGCATGCATGCTAATAAATATTCTCAATCCTACTCAATTGTTTCCGTGACCGATCAATAAGCATAATATCTACTGGTGGGAAATCAGATTCCATTTTACATTGTTTTAATAACAGAAGAGATCCAATACAGATCTTTATAATATTTTAAGACTGAAGTTTTCGAATTATTTATTTTCTTCTTCTATAAACCTTTTTCCGGACAAAACAAATTTCGGGGTTGAAGACCTAATGATTGCAGGTTCCAGGAGTCTCTTTCTATATAAGAACCTAAGCGTTCGTGATCCAGCTCAAAATTTACGATTCCCGATAATCCTTTCTGCCTGAGGTCTTTGAGTCTTTAAAAAGTGCACTCAAAAAGATTTCGTACATAAAATGTTTTCGCGTATGTGCTGGCGACTTGCACGACCGACACAAAATTGCGGAGATTCGCGAACGCTGTCAGAAGAAGAATCGTTAAATTAATTTTTGTAATGATACGCTCTATCCACCTTAAATATATACGCTGGCAAGCTTTCGTCGAATGCATCATTAAATCGGGCGGTTCTAACGCGAGATTTTAGGAATTACCACGCCATTATGTTGTAACGCAATGGTCGAGTTGGAAGGTCTAAATTACCCACTCCGCACGATGACCAAAGATAACCCTCTGTTTTCGTGATCTCCACTCGATTTCGAAATTTGAATTAGAAATCACTTACACTTTTTTTTCGCCAGTTGAAAATAATTGTTACGTATTCTGAAAAATGGAGGAGACCTATTCCTTTCGTAAGGACTTTAAAATTGAAAAATGGAAAAAAAAACTTCAATGCTAGGCCATTCAAGCATAATACAAATAAATTTATACGAGAAACTAGAACCAATAATAAATGTAGTCTGTTCCAATCCAATTCCCTTGAATATAAATCAAAACCACAATCTTCAATCGACACCTGCCAAGTACCAATTGCTTATTTTTAAATGACCGCAAATTCTATAAGAACGACTGATAATAGATAAAGGCAGGTAAAAAATATGTCTAATAAAAAGCAGAAAGTCGATGCAAATTATAGAAAAGAACTGAAATTTAATAAAATCTATTCCACTTTTACATTTATTTATAGTCGAAAGGATGAATCTTCTTGCTAGATTTGTTATAAATTGACAAATATCGAGTTTATCATTTTATTTCTATTTAATTCGAGAAATCACTCGATCATTTTGCAGAAATTCATGAGTCCGTGTTAAAGTATATTAATCTAGACGCATAATCAAGAGACTGTTTATATTTTATCTTCGGCATACGTGCCGATGGTATTGGTCCTTAAAGTGTCAAACAACATTCTTCAAGAAGTTGTCATTGTTTTAATTGATGAGTTCCGTCGATTTAATTCTTTAATTTCAATTCGATCTTGACCGCGCAAAGATATTTCATATCTTTCGTTAATTTAAAATATAATTTTAAACTATTGAACAATCTTCTCTCCCACACTTATATCTCTATTCTGAACCCTATCATCGCTTGTTCAGAGGTGCTTGTATAATGAAACACTACGACGTCAGTGGCCTGAGGTGAAATTTATGCAAATCCTCTCTGGAATCATGTTTATCGCATTATTCGTGGAGTGGAATTTTAATGTGAAGGTTCTAAAAACAGTTTTATTGGATAAAAATATTATGATAGCTATATTCGATTTTCCATTACTCAGTAAAAAACACCTGACGTTAGTTATCTATTCATTTTTTAAATACTTTTTCTTTAATTAGCTATCCACATTCTGTCTACAGTTACATAAATGTAAATTCTTAAATGTAATGCAATTATTCTTGGTGATCTTACATTACGTGCAGCATGGCTTCTTCGTAGCACTTGTAAGGTATTCGACCTAAATTAAATAAATCGCTTAAAACGTGATGAAAACAGTAACTCAAAACTGCAGTGATTTTCTTATTCCTTATATTTATCAGAATTCATTCGATGATTTGCAAATGATTACTCACGAGGTAGAAATTGTATGCACTCTTGATGATCAAATGATGATGACGGAAGATCAAACATTAAAAGTGAAATTGTAATTACACTTACAATTTTCATTGCAATAAAATGATTTCAATATTTATTCCCATAGTTTTTTCGGTAGTTCTCACAACTCAATTTCACACAGTAAAGTTTTTGCAGTGAGCGAGTTATGTGAGAATCCCATACATGCAGAGAGTGATTTGCCATAAAAGCTTGGAGTCTTGATGCAACAGTTGAAGTGTCCACGTAACAGATTCCTCTGATGTTCATCCTTTTCTTATTCCTCCTAATTACATTTCATATACTTGTCATTGCTCTATTCCGGGTTCGCGAGGAACGAGGTCGTGAAATATTGAGCAACCTATAGTGAAATTCGTGCAAGAACAAACATTTATGGATCCTCATGATTCTGATGTTATATTTGTCACTCATCATAGAAACAAATCAAAATAAAAACAGTTTAGATAACAAAAGATCTGTAGAAATTGTCAAATACAAATGAAATATTTTCTCTCGAGAGAAATCATGATATTAGGTCACAATGTCACTGGAGCAAAAGCTTGTCATAGCTTTTTCAGACATTTAAAATTATTTTTTGTCTCTGTAAATCCTTTCATTAATCATCTCTCTTTTCTTCTACGCTTTTTTTAAATCGACCACTTTTCATTCGTCTCTGAATGAATATAATTTTTTCTTTTACCACTCGCGACAATAATGACATTCTTATTACAATCGAGCTGACGAAGTTCATGCCTCGTTTGGTGAAGGATTGTCCACGTCCGTTCTTTCCCAACAGCACATTATCATTCATTATAGTTCCATAATAAGATCCCCGATTTTCGAATTTCTGTTTATTGTGGATTTAGAAATAAATAATGACCCTATCTATTCTTACAAGTCGCACATTTTTATCTTTAATTCATTTCTTGCCCTCTCTAATTCCCATGAAGACAAAATAATCTTTTGACATTTCTCGACTGTTTTATTTCTTGAGAATTAAATAAGAAATAAATAAGAATGTACTTCTTATAAGAGACTATCGCTTTTGTTTCAACATTCCTTTTATTAGATTACAATTTCTACACATCCCCGATTTTTAGAATATTTCTTGACTCTATCTCAAAGAGGAGAGGAATAAAGCATGCAAAATGTTTTTATCGTTAGAATAAGTGATAAAATTATTTACGATCAAGAGCAAGTAATTTATGAGTGGGGAGATATTCCCTGCATTACTTGTTTCTCGAATGTCTCTATATTCTCTGAAGAATAAAAAAAAGGGTTCAAGAAAGGGAGACGTGTCACAGTTAGCAGAAGTGTGATTATATGAATATTATGATTAATATTAACATCTTCTGAGAACGCAAGACGCACAATATTCGATGCAAGTGTACATATACTTAAGCATGCACATTTTTCATCGAGTATGCAATTCGAATTCGAGACGTGGAATCTTCGATTACGTCCAAGTTCAGTTGAAACTGATAATGATTCTCCTAACCGAGATTTCATTTCCGATTCCTATCCATCATCTCAAGAAGTATGAGTAAAAATCTGCGAACCCCTTGATTATAAGAAAAATGCTTCATATTATCAACTTTCTTCATTGCGCGTGATAGAAAACGAAAACTGAAGATACATTCAGTCGTTAAAACTCAAAATGTCTTCACAGAAAAAACAAGGACTGAAAGTGTTTACAGCTGAAATCAGGTTTTAGGCTGAATTTCAGTCTTAAGTCAGTTTTTAGTCTTGTTTTAAGACTAAGAAGTCTTGTTTTTAGATTTCTTAGTCTTAAAAGAAGACTAAAAACTGACTTAATAATGTAAATAATTGTATCATGATCCTATTATTGATCTACTTTCACAATGTGTCTATTTACAATGTGTAGCAATTCATTAGAACTCAGTTTACATAAATAACGCTGCGCTTCATTAACATCGCGAGAAGCTCGCGCAATTATTTATTGGCACATGAACGTATCAATAATAACATAATGATGTGTGGCATGTCTTCCGTGAGTATATGCTGCTTCACTTCTTTATTTATATTCTTGATTCTCAAACCAGTTTTCTCCCGTTCTCATAGCATAACAATCTGATACCGCATGTAGGAAAATTCATATAGAATACATGTAAAGTGGGAAAATGAAGGAAATCGGTTTATATATATATATATATATATATATATAT